>PVKH010006888.1:0-20658 GCA_004027955.1 Chaetophractus vellerosus | reverse complement strand
GATGTCCTAGGATGATGGTTTTTGTTTTTCATCTCTGGCAAAGAGATGAAAAGCATTAGAGCCTGGTAGAGGTTGCAGGACCCCAGGCCCATGCACAGTCATTCCTGTTAAAGCCAACTTTGAGCGACTCTTCTGTCGCATTTGCCGTCTTTAGGAGCCATCAATGGCTATTCTGAAAAAGATTAAATGGGATCCATTTCAAAAAGAGTAAGGAAGAAGTGCTATAAGGCCAAAAAAGCACCTTAGGGGATAATTTTATGATACAGAGCAGTTGATTCATCACTAAATATACTAACTAGTAAAGTTGTACAGTTTATTTTAGGAAACTAGTCATAAGTCCAAAGATTTATGTTATCAATGATGAAAATTTTACTTTGGAGGTTGTGAGTTTGGGGTCTGCCTTATTTTATCTTGCTGTATTCTGACTGTCATACTCAAGTCATTTTCATTCCATTGTATTGTTGTTTCTCCCCCAGTGAATTCTGCTATTATTAATCTTCCCTCTGAAGATGTGGCCATAATTATTTGTATAATAGTTATTTACATTAAAGCCTCACCTTTAACTTTTTCATTTAATTTTAGTTTTCTCTACTAAAAGTCCAATGTTTTATACTACTGGTGACTCTGAAAACCTGTGTAATTTAGACATGTCAGTTGATGGATCCATTTATCTACTTCCCATTCCATCACTGTATTCCTCACAATGCCAAATATCACCACATTTAAAAGAAAAAGGAAAAAAAAAAAAAAAACCAAACTCTCCTAAGGATAAACCAAAATTTTTATTTCTATTTAGGCCTCATACTAATACCTCTCTGCATGCTTTATTAATATGTTTTTAATCAGACTTATCATCAATCCATTGCTACTCGGTGATTGGTTCTGGGGATGGCTTTGAATGTGGTGCTCATATTATCATATGGAGCTAATATTCTGTTCTTCTCTGATGTGAAATCTCCACTGGTGCCGTCTGTGGAAGGGCGAGGCTATTCTCGCGCTGTGTAAACGGGCAATGGGTGAATAACTGCCCCATGGCCTTTGAACCTGGATGAGGCTAACCTAACAAGAAAGAAGCTGCAACTTGAACTACTATTTCTCATGGCATCGGTGGGTGCATTTCCTGCACAGCTACAGGTTGCAGCTGGTTTGGCCACGGTTTTGTGTGGCTGAGTGCTCAGGCCGGCACTTTATTATCAGAACAGAACAAATCTAGGCTAATGCGCGTGGTATAAAGAGTCCCAGGGAGCCTCAGTGCCTCATTCTCTGACCATTCTTTCCAGTTTTTCTGCTGTTGCACTCCGGATAATTGCAGTTTAATTGGGTGACATGAAATGAAAACTGTGTCCACATTATCCAGGATTATCTCTTTTTCCTGAAGCCTGCCACCGATTGAAAGGAGCCCATTTATCAGACCAAAGAGCAGTGCTCAGTTGCTTTTATAAGCGGGGTCGAGTGTGAGAACAGGCTAGGAAAGGGAGAAAGGGAGCTGACAGCTAAGAAAAATTATTTCAGTTGTTTATCATGAGGAAAGTTTATCTGATTCTTTACAAAATGATATGGAGGCCAGCGTGTCGAGCCATGAGTAATGAACATTGACCAACTTTGCTTCCACAACTGGACCGATCCAGCACTGCCTCTCTTTTGTGTGGGCCTGGAGCAACTTTAAAAGCTTTTCAGGCAGCATGAATGCACTTCATTTTACCAAAAAGAACTTTGTATTGATAGCTAGAAAAAAGGAAGGTTGTTTAAAAAGGAAGGGTAGACAATCGGGACAAAATGAGGAGCTTTCAGTTTCCATTATGAGCATGTCGCCCCATTCTTCTCATCTGTTTATACATTCCCAGCACAATAATGTCTCTTTGCAGTAATATGTTTCCCCTTTTACACTATTCATATTGAAAAAGCCCTCACATCATGACCACAGTGATAAATACCACAGAAATGGAGGTATCATGTCAATTTGCATTCTGTGAGAAGATCAAGGTAAACCTAAGGGCCAAAAGAATATTCAGCTAATGCTCATTCATCATTCCCCAGATCCAGGTAGAAGAAGGACCTTGTCACTACACTGTGAGCCCCTTCTTTTGCGCTTGCATGTGTGTGACCATTTTAGCCTAATGCACTGATTGTTAAGTAGAAAGAGCAGTCTTTGAAATTGTCTATTGCACTCAAATCCCTAGCTGCACAAGGTCTGGGCAGGAGGCGTTTCTATTCAGAAGGAAATAGAAGGCTTTAGTTCAGTAAGCACAGTGTGGTTGAAGGTTACAGAGGATATTTTGTGTTTTTTAAACAAAAGTTTTTGAATGAGAGGAAAGCTCATCTGTAATGACAACAGTGAATATGGAGTCAACATCTGGCAAAACTGTGATGCGTAGAGGCAGTCCTGACAGTCGGGGTCATAAATCAATGGCCATTGACTTCAGGACGTCCTACACGTGTGGAAGGTTTATCGTCCTGTGGAACTAAACACTTAGTAACATATCTTAGTATACGGGAAATGTAATTGTGTTATCACACACACAGATTCAGCATTCTCGGTAATGTCGTGTTCAATTTGATATTGATCTTCAAAAACAAGGAGAGGAAAGGCTATATGTTGATATGAAGGATCAAAATTAGGTATTATACAGGTATTAGGAATCAACTAAACATTCACTGAGCACGTATTGAGGTCATATAACTCAGCTACCTCCAGAACTCTTGCCTTTCTTTTCTCTCAGAGCAGATTTTTTTTCTTATTTCAGGAGGTACTGGGATTGAACCTGGGACCTTGTAAGTGTGAAGCAGGCTCTCAACCACTGAGCTATATCTGCTCTGCTCAGGGCGGATTTTAAGGTGTCAATAATGTTTCCGAAGCAATGACATTCTGTTGGATTTAAATGTCCTCAATATATTTTCCATACTGACAAGTTAAGTACATAAGTTTAGAGAATTATGCATTTGGGGAATTGCCATAATTTCTCTTCAAGCTATCTTTCATTGCCTGTATGTAATAAAATGTATTGCCAGGGGCCCCACTACTTTCACTAACTTTTTTTTTCCATTAGAATTATTGTTCCTTTATGTTTATTTTAAATAGTGTATGATTTAATCGGAAGGAAAAAGAGTTAAAAAGAATGAAATCACATTTGCTTTTTGCCGAAGGCATGAGCAAAAAACTAACTCTACGTGAGGTCTCTGAATCTTACTGTATATAGAAAAACTAAAATAAAATGGGGATTTGAAAGAGACTCTTTGTGTTTTAGGAGAATCAACTCCACAAGTACTACTGTCACTTTAATTATAAAATTTTATTCATTCTTGCTTTTAAAAAGGATCTACTAGCCCATATGTCACATTCACAGTCAAAACCCCAAGCAAGAAAGTTTGACACTAGCTTATTTGTTTACAGTCCCATTGACTTCTTTCCCAATACAGAAGAAATTATGTCTGCCTGAAGCATCTTTACTCTGCTCCTCTGGCAGAAATGACAGATACACACACAGGCAGACTGAACCCCATGTCAGACTGATTTATAAAAGCCTGGAGATGAGTGTTTCAGAATTGGAAGCCTGTTTGTCAAATAGCCATACCTACTTATGCTGCCTGCCTCCAGTCAGCAAGGAAAACATCACAGATTAGGCTTATAACAAAACACTAGAATCCTTTGCTTTATGGTAGATATCAGAACTCTGGGTGTATGTTCAAATATATTTATCCCCTGAAAAAAAGGTTAGTGAAAAAATCACAAAAAGTGGGGCTGTCACACACAGGCTGACAACGTTTGTGCTATTTATATCCATCAAAGCAACCAAAAGCATCACAATCAGGACACAGGCCTAGATGACATATTTCTTGTATGCAAAAGATTTTAGAAAGGAAAAAACAAAACAAACAAGCTATCCCCCTGAAATTCCAGAATATGCAAAAGGCTAAGTGAGACGGGCCTGGAGCTTTCCTGTCCGCTAGCCCTATATGTGGGTTTTAGCCAAATACAGAGTGATTATTTATTTACTATTTTCACTCAGCCACCCATTCAAAGTTCAAACAGGGAGTAGAACACAAATATCATTTTATGAATCTGGATAAGGAGACAGCAAAATGCTATGTCTGGTTTTATGCAAGTACAAGATGATGATTATCTAAGATATAATCAAAGGATCTAGATGGCTCCCCCAGGAAATGGACGCCTTATGCTACTGCATCTAAAAAAACACAAAAGCAAATAGGACTCTGCAAAAGAAGTCTGAAAAGGACCCAAAAAACATGTTCATAATAATATCTAACATTTATTGAGCACTTACTTTGTGGCAGGCACTGTGCAAGCACTTTACTTGCATTATCATCTCACAACAACCCTAAATCA
Source organism: Chaetophractus vellerosus (assembly GCA_004027955.1). Taxonomy (NCBI): domain Eukaryota; kingdom Metazoa; phylum Chordata; class Mammalia; order Cingulata; family Chlamyphoridae; genus Chaetophractus; species Chaetophractus vellerosus. The sequence goes on along the minus strand of PVKH010006888.1, from coordinate 16,313 downwards.
TAGGTATAAGAGATTAAAGCATAGAGAGGTAAAATTATTTGTCCAAGGTCATAGAATTAATAGGTAGTGAAGTTAGAACTTGAACGCAGGTCCTTGGCTCGGGCCATAGGCTGGAATCACTGTACCATGCCATCCCACTTCTAGAATTATGTTTGCAATTCTGAGCATCTTAGTTAAGTAAGCTCTAAGAGAACCCAGGGCATTTCAGCATGAAATCAAGTGTGATGCCTGCTTTCCATTGCAACTAAAGATTTCCCCGCTATTACCTGTGAGCATAGACTGTTAGAGTTTGAAGGGACCTTAAAGATATCTAGGACAATGGTTTTCAAATTGTGTTTCATAGGAATTTGGGGGGCCCCAGGGGTGCTTCAGGAAAGAGGGAGGAGGGAGGGCCGGCAAAGCTCTAGGCCCTCCTGCTCCTACTTCACCTGAGCTCTGTGCTTTTTTATGCTTTGTATTTGGGACTTCCACATACAATTTTGTTTGCATAAAGCATTTTGCAGCTTTAAAAATGTTTGAAAACCATTGATTTCCTCCAGTTGCAGCATTTGACAGATGAAGACACTGAAGTCGAAAGGCTGGATGAAATTCTCAGAGTTGCAAGTGAGCTTGGCAGAGCCAGGATTAGAAGCCGTTGGCCCTTTGTTGTACCTCATTGCTAACTGCAGTAGGAAAAGGAATCAGGGCTCCCTGAAAATGGAAAATCCCCAGGAGGCATGGCTGACCTTGAGGCTTCTGTCTCCTGCTTACTCAGAGAAGGCTCACCTGGCACCTTCACCTCCACCTGGGGCAATAGTGGCCCTGGCATGGAAATTCACGCACAGGCTTGGATTCCAGACATTTCCCTGCTGCTGCGTTCATAGCCCAGGTGGGAGCACTTTATATGATGAGGCCTTTTCTATCTAGCTACCAGAGGGCTCTCCTGATATTAGAGGGTTGCTTTTTGATTCAGTTTCCCACAGAATCAGGGGAAATGGGAGATAAAGAAATGATAACTAGGGGAGAATAGATGATGTCTAGAAAAAGAGAACCTTTCGAGCCTAGGTTTCCTGCTTGTGGCCTAAGATGACACCTTCTCTCAAAACCTCTTTCCATTTACTGAATAAACATGGAACTAAGGAAGATCCTCTGGGGGTGGGGAACATTTGAATCCCACCCATATTTGTGATTAGATATATCAACACCTCTGATGGCTTGAGGGAGGGAGTTGACAGAAACCAGTTTCTGTGCAAAGGGAAGGAAAGTGACAGAGTGAGCCAGATTGGAGCTACAAAACCTACGAACTGGACAGGGGTTGTATTTCCCTAGGTGTTGTTGCTACCACAGATGGACCATTGTTTTTGTGAATTGAAAGTCACTTCACTAAACCTTTTATAGTGCATTGGGCCCAAGCCATTCATTATCAGATGTCTTCCCACCCTCCCACCCCTCCATCTTATCAACCAACAGAGACTAACAGAAAAAGGCTGTCTTCTTTCCTTAAGACTTCCAGGCAGTCCCAGCACTGTGAAGGTCAAGAACATCATCAGTCAAATAGTGAATCTTAAAAAGAACCAGCACCAAGATGGTGGCTCATGCTAATGAAGGGGCACCATGGATGACTTATGTTAAAGAAAATAGCTGTTCCTGGAAATTCTTTTATAGTGCTGGGGCTAAAAAGCAATCTTGCTATGAGACCCTTTCTAACTGAGAATAACAGAGAAGGAAGGACTGTTTGCCTTCCAACTTCACAAGATCAATCGGGCCAGAGTGAATTGGCAGGTGTTCCTTCTAAAGGAAGCAGTGGAATGCCAGCTCAACTGGCACTGGGACCACAGTGGCTCAGCCAGGAGGGGCTGAATTCCATCTCTAAGAACCCTGAGGTCACTAGCAGTGGTGGCTTGGGGGTCAGGGCCAGTAGTAGGAGAGCCTCCGCTTGGCAAACAATGACTAGACTAATTCAAGAAAGCGTGTAAAATACCTGTGGCAAATCAGCAGAGATGTTTGAAGGGGGTGAGCCCCAAGGGTTTCTTGAGTGTGTAGTTCAGGGATTAGGACAGTGGGAAGTTGGATCTAATGTGGAGATGACTGCATTTGTGTTTATAGGCCAGTGAAGCTTGGGGCATTTGGGGTACAGGTTACTATTACTTTCTAATGGGTATAATTACTTGTACCTTCAATATTAATTTCCAAGATCTCACAATAAAAGTGAAATCTGATTCTTTCTTTCCCTAACGTGTATGAGTTCTAGCTTCTAACATGAGATGGGCAGACTGAACAAAAATGTTTACTCTCCTTTTCTCCCAAATATCATGGTGATGATAACGAAGAACAAAAGGGAAGAAATGAATTTGAGAGGAGAGGGAAGAAGGAACATCAGCACATCCAAAAGACGGATGTGTTTCTGGAAGATTGACGGCAGAGGGAATCATATGGGGTGATATGCTAGAGTGGGCCAGCTGAGCCGGCCTCTGAAGTGCAGTGGAGGTGGGCGTTTTTCTGGGCACGGGAGTCACACAGGGACAGCAACAGAGGGCGGGAATGAGTGAAAAGCCGGACAGAAGTGGAAGTGGTTTCTTGAACCATTGTTTCTGGAACACTTACACAAATACACCCTCCCAACATACCCTCTAACACACACAAACATGGGGAGGACCTTTAGTCTCAGATTAAAATCAGACGACTGCTCTGTACTGAACTGACTGCTGGGAAGATCTAGGGAGCTGAGAGTGGGTGTGGGTGGCCAGACCCACAACCTTTTTATTTTGGCATAATAAAGGGAAATGTTTTGCCAACACCCTGCCAAAGAACCCTAAAATGAACATGCCAGTTGGCAAGCCTTGCACACACACTTTCTTTTCTTTTTTTGATAATATGTTCTCATTTACTAACTATACGTGCATAAAGATTCAATGTATAATATATAGGTGAGTGATATATTCCAGTATATGTAGTCTTTTTTTTTTATTAGAGAAGTTGTGTGTTTACAAAACAATTATACATAAAATACAGGTTCCCACACACCACCCCACCACCAGCACCTCCCATTGGTCTGGAACATTTGTTACAATTGATATAGCATATTTTTTATAATTGTACTATTTTTAAAAATAGTATTTACCTTCCTTACAATTGATTAAAGATTATTAAAATAGTTCTATCTATTATCCATTATTTACATTAGGTGTATTTCCCCCCCTCCCCCCATATAGTCAGTCTTTTAATTTAGGGGAAAGCCTGGAGTGGGGGGGGAATAGGATTACACACATCTAGAAGCCATTCACACAGGCTTCTTTATTAGGATACAGTATGAATAAGGATAGGCTAAGATGCTGTAACAGGACACTTAACTATTTAGTGGCTTAAGAAATATGAAGGTTCATTCTACTTTACATCAGCCATCCAGCCTGGGAGGGCAGCTTAGCTGTCATCAACCCCCAGTGTTGAAGATCACGACGCCTGCAGAAAGAGGGAATGTAGGACTCATGCTCACTCTCTTACAGCACCACCTGCATGTGGCTGGTTCCCTTGAACAGAACACTTAACGGCCAGCGAGTCCAGAGAATAAAGTTTAGCCATGAGCCCTGAGCAGAGGAGCAGATTTTGGTAACCGCTGCCTCAGACACAACAAAGGGCCACCAGAGATGCAAGGGTAAACAATGGCACCAAAAAGAAGGAACAAGACAGGAAAAGACAACAATTAACCTCAGAGCTTATTCAGCCAACACAAGAGAAGCTTTAAAAACAAAATCTTATTTAGGGCTCTGAAAAGATATTTCATCCATTAAAAAAAATAGGCTGCTATGAAAAAAGAAGAGCACAAAGAACGAGAGTCATAGTAAAACTACTGAAATGAAAAAGAAAATCAACCGAAGCTGATAAAGTTGGTTGCTGGTTTTCAATTTCTAGAATAAATGTATAGAAAAGCCCAGACTTATTTATGGTTAAAAACATAATATAAAAGTCATGAAAGTTGGACGTAGATGGGCAGAAAGGTGGAAGGGCATGTAAGGACTCTAATTTCCTCAGATCACATGGACTGGTCAAGACAGACAGTTTAAGCCAACGGATAAAAAATATATGGAGAGAGAATTATGTATACTATTTTAATTGATTAATGCTAATTGATAAAATTAGCCAAAAGAACTAAAAATAAACTTTTGACTGTCAGGGGTTGGGAGGGTGTCAACTGGGAGGAAAGGTAATTAAAGTGAGATAAAGGATTGGTCTCTCAATGAGAGGAATCAATTGATAAAGCTCAAAGTTGGCAAGTCAAGAATGAGAGATATAAGCAAGATAGATATGTGGAAGTAGCCAGTAGATATAAGCAAAATACATATGTGGAGGTAACCTTTGGCAGATAGTATTGAAGTACAAAGGGAGAAGAAGATTTTCTTTTTATTTTCTATTCTTAGAGTTAAATATTTTTAATTATCAAATTTGTCTTGCATTGAAAACGTTCTGGAAGAACAAAAACTGCTAACAGTGGTTATTCTGGTGAGTTGGAGTAAGGGATGTATGTGGGGGTGGATGGTAGGGGTTTTAACTTTTTTTTTTTGTACTTGCCTAGATTTTATTTTTGCAATAACAATGATTAACTTTGTATTACAACATCTTATTAAAAAGTTAAATATCAGTCTAGCATCCTCACCCATATGTCAGGTGGTTAATGAGGGGAACAGACCCTCTCTACTAAAAAGGATATTAGTATACAGAAAACAAGGCTTTAGGAAGAACACCTAAAATTCTGTCATGAGGGTGCTGAACTTCAACTTCAACATTAAATTGTATACAATTTTTAAAAGATGAGTCCTCAGAGAAGACTAGGTCTAACTTCCAAAGGCACACTTTACAATTTAAATTGATTAGCTTTGCCGATATAGCTTATTGTATTATGAGTTTTAAATGCTCTCTAGGTATACACTGGTTTTTCAGGTACTATCACCCAAGGACATGTAGCATAAGATTTTTAAAGAACCGTATTTAAAGTCCAGCATTACTAATTTTTCAACATTATTCGCTTTTAACAATTTGTTTCAAGCTGTGATGTGTATGGACAAAATTGAATGCCAGAGGGCTGGGTTTTATGGTTCTTGTTTTAGTAATACCAAGGTAATGTTTTTATTAGTACCTCCTTCGTAACCAAACCTGTGACTTTGACTGATTTAGTCTAATGGCCATATAACTTCCACGGATATCAGGACCTACCTTAGGCCATAAAAGATTAGAGCGTTTGGAATGTAGAAGCTGCAGGAAGCAAAAACACATTTTGCTCACTTAAAAGTGTTTCTTGCTTGCTAGTAAATAATTATTTCTATTTTATGAACATCATCATTCAACAAGATCATGTGATTCCACACCACAAGGCCGGAAGCCCTCGAGGGCAAAGACAGGGTCTGTCAGCCCCCCATCCTTCACCCCATCTCTCACCCCATCCCTCACCCCTACCCCTCGCCTGGTACTGCCACTGAGCCTGGGAACTTTCAACAAATAGTTGAAAGTAGGGTATTTTCAACAAATAGTTGTGGCCTGAATGCATGCATATGTAAATGAAGAGTCCTTAGGTAACTTGTGTTTTCAAGGTCTCTCTCTCTGCTTCTCTGGGCAGAAGCCCATCCTGCCCCTTCTGGGACAGCAGCAGGGTTCCCAAAATGGAATACTTCCCAGTTTTGATCAAACGAAGCCATAGGGACAGCATCTCCTCCTCCATGAGTGGCATTTATGCCAAATAGATTTCATAGGCTAAAAGGTCCATTCTTAAGTGTATGAATTTATTTCAAAGTTTAGACTGTAAATAGGGCACCTTGGAAACCATAAAAGTGAAGATACGGTGATTTACAGAGAGGTGTGTGTTTAAATCAGAATATCTCCTTAGGTGAAAACACATAGAAAACCAAATAGATTTTATCAAGGGGAAAATTCAGAGGTAATAATCGGCTGACTAGTGTGAGAGATAAACCTGAGAAATGGCTGGCAGATCTATTGAATTTGGACATTCATGAGGATTTCCTCCCAGCAATTCCTTCTAAAACATACCCCATAGGGAAACCTGCTCTGTCAGTGTGATGTCTGTGATGAAGTTTTAAAGACAGAAACTCCAAAATAAGCTGGATTCCTCTTTAGCCCCCGTTTCCCCATTAGTTCCATTTCCTTCTTGCCAGGGAAGGAAATGGAAATTACTCAGCCCAGGGATGCTGATGGCTGAGGTAGAATTGAAGGGATTCCTGCCCTTTCCCACAGCTTGGAGGCAAGAGAGGATGTCCTGGAGTTTCATTTGTGGGAGCCCCAGACTTCCCACTCAGTCCCTTCTTTAGATCTCCAATGGGAATATGGCAGCATGGGACTTGCCCTGCCAAGGACCCCTTGGTTAGCTTTCTAAGACCTGTGAACCTGTTTTTGGTATATGTTGGAGAGAAAGACTAGATTTGTGATATGCATTTTGAGTTGTATTACAAGGTTAAATATCCTCCCACCCTCTCACCTACCAATTCCTCTGTTAGGGAGACTCAGACAAGTTTACCTCTACACAGAGGCTCCATGGCCTGGTTCCAAAAGATGCTCGGAGAAGGCACACCCTTAGAAATAATGCAGTTAAAGTGCTATTAAATTAATTATAGCATTTATTATAGAACTATTTACAAGGAAAGTCATGCAACGTAAAACATTAAAGAAACAAAATTATACGGAAATGGAAGGGAGACAGTAAGCTATCAACTGCAAGGCACTTGATTAACAAGTTAGCTCTAACTGAGAATGGGATAGTTAGGCTTATCCGAATGAGCATAGAGAATAAGCCTACCTTCTCAGGAAAAGTCAGGCGTCTTGGAGTCCAGGTGCTGGCTGCCACCATGTTAGTGCTTTATTTTCTCTTCATTTTAGCGATAAATGAACATCTTTTGATTTTTTTATTTTTTTGCAAAGGAAAGGAGCTTTCACATGGAATCATTACAATTGTCAATCATTTGTATCTCTCCAAGCAAAGATAAAGGGTATTACTAAGTGTTAGCAACTGTGATAGTATCTGAGACAGTGCATAAAGTAGATACCAATCTTGTTATCCTTCAATTTAAAGGAATCGCTACTGGCTACAACACAGTATTTCCTCTACACAATTTCCCACAATTTGCAGTTTGTTTAGAATGATGAGGACTTTTGTTGCACCATTTGCTCATTCTTATTCATGTATCCAAATCACTCAGGGCAAGGTGCTTAGACTTCATTAATCCAATTTAGCTCACAGAGGGACTATTGTCTCCTTCAGTTTTCAAAACCTATCATATATGCCTTCTCTTCACCAACTTTTTTCTTATTTTGAGCTCATTCAGTCATTCATTCAAAGGACTGCAACTCCAATCTTTCAGGTACTCAAGCCAAAAACCCAAGAGTCATCTTTGACCCTCTCTTCCTTTCGTGTCCCACACCAAATCGATCAGAGTTCTATTGGACCTACCTTCAGAATATATCGAAAATGTTGGGTAAGTTACTTAATATCGCTGAGCTTCAGTGTTTCCCATCTGCAATACTGAAATAATAATGTTACACCTAGCCCAGACAACTGCTGGGAAGAATAAGAGGTATTGAAATAATACAGGGTGTCAGGCACCTGGTAAAGGCTCATTAAATATTAACAACCTATTCTGTTACCATAACTAGCCCTACATGGTAACTAAAATTATATGTGCTGTATTTTTGAAAAATTCAAAAGAATAATAAAAAAGAGCCATCAACAAGGCATTGACTCATGAAAAAAAGAATACATTAGTTTGGTAAAGAACATGAAAATGAATGCAATGCTATTTAACGTGTGGAAAATAAAATTAGTCAAGAGAGTTATGTAGATATGCTTAAAAAGGAAAATGAACAAAACATTAAAAAACTATATTGGTAACCAAGTATCTGCATGTCCAGACCAGGGAGATTCAAGGAACAGCCAAAAAACTTACTAGTTTTAACAAACTATTATATATTTTTAAAAGAGTATATACAAGATCCAAGTTTCTCTTACTACCTGAGTTTATGAGTTATGCTTGGAAAATTCTACTTTTCCACCTTTTCTATAAAGAGTATATATTAGTTTTACAATCAGAAAAATATTATTTAAAGATATCTATTTTAATGACAAGGTAATAGCTGCCCTATATATTTTTTTAATTAACAAAAAGTCTAATAAAAGGTATTTTAAAACTTCATGTTTCACCTAGTTTGCATTCATTATATTAAGGTATGCCTTTTTCAAAGGTCTAAAGCTGAGCCAGCTGTCACCCAATAAAGTACATTTGAAGATAATTGATAAAATCAAGCTTTAGGAATTAGTAAATTGCATATATTTTTAAAAAATTAAAACTGGTCTGTATACATATACAATATTATATAAATTTCCAAGGGGAAGGGGAGTTGTTTTTATGATGTGTTTAGCTGTTTGGTTTCAGCTTGTAAGTTATATTATTAAAAGTGTTTATAAAAGTTTGGGTTCTATAAAACCAATAAAAACGATCCTCAGTGTGGCTTTTCCCATAGATTTACCTTTGAAGTACAATCTTGTGGTTTAGGTAGTTTCAAGGCTATATTTATTTTATAATTTTAAAATATTAAAGTTAATAGCTTAAAGACTGGCACCTTGAACTATAATTTTAATTGTGAAACTGTTCTTCCTCTTGACATCGCAAGTCAATATAGTTAGGATTTGAAATCAAGCCACAAAAAGGGCAAGTGAACTCGGGTTTTTTTTCAAGACACTATTTTATGTCAAATGATTTTCATTCCTTTTGCCCTTTTTTTATTTTTATTTTTTTATTTTTTTAAAGATTTATTTATTTTATTACATATCTTCCTTCCCCACCCCGCTGCAGCGACACGCCGAGACTGGTCACTGCGCAGGCGCGGCTTTCCCCGCTTGTGGGCGGCTTCTGCTTCCATTCACGGCCGGCTTTCAGTTCGCGGGTGGCTGGCTGCGCTCCATTCATGGGCGACCTGCCCTGCCCGTGGCGGCTTTTGCCCTGTCCGTGGCAGCTTTTTGCCCTGCCCACGGCGGCTCTGGCCCGCCCATGGCGGCTTGCCATTCTCAAGGCGGTCTGCCCGCTAGGAGAGGTCCCCGGGAAACGAACCCAGGGCCTCCCATGTGGTATGCCGGTGCCCTATCCACTGGGCTATCCAGCTGGCCCATTCCTTTTGCCCTTTGTCCTTAGAGCCTGCACCTGCTGGCAAATATCACAATGAAACATCAAACCTCTAAGTATAACTAAGTTGTGTGCTAGCAACTGTGCAGGGATGAAAGGAGAAACATCAATTCTTGAAGTTGTTCTTTTTAACATATTGCGTGCTTACTCTATGTCAGGGGCTGTGCTGGTTATTTCCACCCGTGTTACATCATTTAATATTCACGGCACCTTTGGGGGCAAAATAAATTGAGGTCTTCCAGGTTTGTAGGAACGCTGATGCATTAAGCCACGGAACTGCTCTGCTCCCAGCTCTCTTGTGGTTATGGGCAGGGCAACAAGAAGGCAGAGTCAGGGGATGGAGCCCTCTTGTTGGGGCAGTGGCCTGCCCCTGTTACAGGACCACGGCTGAGAAGAGGCGGGACTTATTTCAGGACCCGAAGGCCCTGTGAAGGTAGGAGGAATGAGGAAGCCTGATGCCTCCGTGGCCCAGCTTTCTGGGTAAGGCCATGCACAGGACCAGGCCAGACAGAGCAGAAAATTGGGGCTCATTTGTTCAGTTTTGGGGGTGTTAGAGAAGATTCCATTTGTGTTTTCTAGCGAGAATCTTGGTGCGCCTGTGGGTACTTTCTTGGCAGAACAGGAGGAAATGGCCTTTTGTTCAGTCATAAAAAGAAAGCCCCTGATAGGACTCGTTGTTGTCTTTATTGTGAGGATATTGTTGAGGATGTTGTTCATTGCGCTGCACGGAAAACAACCTTCTCACATAGAATTTTTTTCCCTAGTCCTGGTATAAAGAAGAGCCTGTTGGTTCTTACTATGGATGCTGTGACTCAGGTAACTGGCCAGGGTTCCCATTTCATATTAGTTCCTAAAGAAAGATTAGATCCAACGTTAGGGCCCATCTTATCAAGTGCACAGAATTTTAACATGTGTTAAAATTAACCTCATTCCTCGTTCCTATTTTTTATTTTTCATCTAAATAAAATTTTATTTTCTTCTGTTGTGTATTTTGAATGTCCTTAAGTTGCCTAGAATCCTTTTGGAGACAAGATAAGATACAAATATACGCACACACGGTGACGGTCAAGGAAGGCAGCAGTCCACGGGGAGAGGTAAAGGCTGATCCCAGAGTCTGACCTCCTCTCTTTAGTGTCCCCTTAAAACGCCTTCTAACGGAAGCCTGGTGTCTTAACTTGCTAACGTGCTCAGAGGTAGTCACAGATCTGATGAGCGTGAGATAGGAGGTTCCATAGAGTCATAGCACAGGATCTGGAGGCCACTGGTGCATACACACGGAAATTGCAGAGATGGTGCAGAGGGAAGGCTCAGCCTTTGCTGTCACAAGCCCAGGTTTGAATCACAACTCTACCACCTACCAAGGGTTTGCCTTTGCGATTATTCCCTAACCTCTGCTAACCTGTTTCCTCATTTCTACAACAGAAATAATAACAGTACCCGACCTCACAGGGTTGAGGTGAAATGGAGTATATTTGTAAAATAGCTACCTCAGTGCTTGGATCACACAAAGTAACAAATAAATATTAACATTATTATTATGATTATCACTACTATCCCTGATAAGAGAGTCCCAGTAACTTCATACATTAATTATACACACTCTCATATGTACATATGCATGCACACACATAACATCTCCTATGCTGGTGATTATAATAGGGAGAAGACACATCGCTGTCCTCAAAGATCTCAGTAATGTAGGGAAGCAGATTAGTAGTCATGTACACTACTATACCGCAGAGATATAAACAAGTTTTCTGGGAAAATAGTGATGGAAGTAAGTCTCAGGGAGCAAGAATGGGTGCAATTAGCTGAGGCAGAAACAGAAGGAGAATCGAGCTTCCTTTCTCAGGTAGGAGTTTTTAAAGTGCGGCCATTTATAACTCTTTGGGACTTTACAAGGGGTACAGGCTAAATAAATGGACTCTCCTACTCCCTAATTCTTTGATAGGTCTGTCCCAGGCAAAAGAGGATCCCTCTTCCAAAACCAGCCTCTACTACCCACCTTCCTGCTGAGCCCCACAGGCAGGACAAGTTATAGCATGTTGGGGGACCCATTGCCCAGCTGTCCTGGTTGCCCACTCCCCAGTCTACCACACAGAAACCTGCAATATAGGCCTGGCTTTCTGAGGCCTCTACTGAGCATCCCTGGACTTCCTACGACAAGGGAAAACAACTAGAATACATTCAGTTATCACAGTGATAAATGTACCCCTTGGCATCAAGTGTACATCCTCCAGAACTTTCATCCCATGTGCCCTGCCATGCATACCCTCCCCTATCCGACCCTATCCCAAATTTCTCCCACCTCAAATATATAGAAATACAAAAAGAAAATGGCTCTCCAGTGTCTTGTCCCAGAAAGACCATATTCTCCATTAAAGAAAAATAAGTAGAGGGGCCGGCTGGATAGCCCAGTGGATAGGGTGCCGGCATACCACATGGGAGGCCCCGGGTTCGGTTCCCCGGGGACCTCTCCTAGCGGGCAGACCGCCTTGAGAATGGCAAGCCGCCATGGGCGGGCCAGAGCCGCCGTGGGCAGGGCAAAAAGCTGCCACGGACAGGGCAAAAGCCGCCACGGGCAGGGCAGGTCGCCTGTGAATGGAGCACAGCCAGCCACCCGCGAACTGAAAGCCGGCCATGAATGGAAGCAGAAGCCGCCCACAAGCGTGGAAAGCCGCGCCTGCACAGTGACCAGTCTCGGCGCGTCCCCGCAGTAGGGGGGAGGGGAGATTTGTAATAAAATAAATAAATCTTTAAAAAAAAATAAGTAGACACTAGTTAACTCATTCCTGACACTCTCAAGCAATTCTATTGCTTAAAATAGAAACCTTAAATGCATTTGATTCTTCTTCTAGGGTGATCAGAAATAGAGAGCAGTTCTTCATTTCCTTCCACCTAAGACCTTTTGGAATGTAGCTATGTTGATTTCAACAAGATCTGCAAGGACTTGTAGTTCTTTAAAGGAAGGATTACTACCTGACACGAGATATTAGAAATTTACTTACAAGCGTGGAGCAGTTTGAAATATCTGATGAGTCTCTATGTTTTAGACAACATTTTCACATCTTCCCTCTCCCCAGGAGAAGCACACATTCATAACCATATACAGATTCACAATCATGTTGTTAGTAACTGCTTTTAGCAAAAGCAATGGATTGGGTTATTTAGTTTGAATGCAGACTCAATGTCAATGTAGAAATAAGTACCATTTAGAGATAACGGGAATTTTTTAAAGTGGCTATGAGAATTAAGAAATTAATACATATTTATCTATCTCATGTAAGTGATTTTAAAAATGTAAACTTTTATTTCTTATATCTCCTGAAAAATGATATGATTTATGAGAATTTAAAAAGTCAAGATCAAAATAGACTAGAAACAATAGGAGGAAAACCAACAATTTAAATGTCACAGGAATTAAAATAATTAGTAGTGTTATTATGCAGATATTGTCATAAAACAATATTTGCTTTGGTGACTCATAATAACATCAGACATTTGGACTGAAACCAGTGAGATATTATGTGATGGGAAAACAATTAATCTTAGTTTTTATATGCACAATCTCATTGCTTAGAGTTTCTTCCTGTTAAAAAAATATTTCTATATCTTTTAAGAAGTTTGTGTTACACTCAGCAAATTAATAGCTTAAAATAATTACTTCTACCACAAACACAACATGGCTCTACTCAACAGATTTATGTAATTTTTACCCTAATAATTAACACAAAATACAAGAACATATATAAGTGGAAGTATATAAGAATCATAACTAAATTTTCTGGAAATTTAGAGCAATGTTAGAATTTTCTTTTATTGATTTATTGCAATGTACTTTTTCTCTTTTTTTCCTATGGCTTTGTTTGAAGATCTTTTTCTATTTAACTCAATTTAGTTTTTAGCTGGTCACTATGTATTAGAAATAATAGAATTTTGTAGTTATAAATGGCCTTAGTGATCAGCTAGTTCAATCCTTGCATTTTGTTGATGTAGAAACTGAGGCTGGGTTTGCCTAAAGACAAGAAGCCAGATCCTCTTTCTCTGAAGATTAGTTGTGTTTATATGCTTAACTATGGCTTATTAAATGTATCAGAAAATCTGTATCATAAGATTGCTACAGAAGAGTTGTATATATTCTAAAGGATAAAAGTAACATACCAAGTGACAATTTTAGAAAAGACACTTTGCTTCTGCATTCTACTGTGTGTGTGTGTAAATACTACTGCATTAAAAAGTTTGGTGATTTACAATAACTAATAGCTAATAGATTATCAGAACTAACTTGTACAGATTGAGATGTCCCTTCCATGTTAAAAAAAAAAAAACACATTATTTACTTGTCAATTATTACCTTGAATTTCTGCCTAGAATTTAGTTGCTCAAATAGTTTAACGTGACCGGCCACCACTTATTGAGTGGGCAGACAGGAGTTGTTCTAGAAACTGGTTATGTCTGATGGACCACGTTTCTGTAGTCAAAGGAAAAGAAAAAGTTAGGTAATTTTTCTAAGCAATTTAAGCAAAAGTGATTTGGAACAGGAGGAAAGAGGGCACGAGAGAGAAGAGCAGAGTGCTGGGAGAAGGTATAGTAATCCAAATGATTCATTTGACTGTTCATGGTGCTTTAGCTTTGGAAACCAGGCTCTAATATGGCAAATGGGCAGCATGTTAAATAGCCTTTTGGACTCTAGGTCCATTGCGGTTTCCATCAAATTCCACAGCCTACAGGGAAGATCCATTCATTAAGGGAATCAACCAATTTATTCGGTGGGCACCATTATCCAAGCACATTCCTCCTAGATTCGTGAGTGGGAGATGTTCAGTCAATATTTGCTCAGAATCCTTTCAGTTATACAGGAAGGGCAAGATAACAAAATCTTTAAGCCAGGCTCAGTTTATCTTGGGCAATTTTCATAGCACTTCTTACAATGTTTATTAACATAAGCATCATGAAAACAAGGACATCACGGAACCTGATGAGTATATGGATAGTGGATGAATGAATGCCCGTTATCTGAATCTGTGCCTGGCACCTGGGTGGAGCTTGATAAATATTTACTGAAAGAGTGAAAGAACGAACCACACACATGGACTCCCACCCTTAGCCCATTGTCTCATGATCATGAGCCTGCCTGTGATGGCAGCTCTTTGCTCAAACACGTGAATCCATTTTCAATTATTAATGGGTGATAATGTGCTACTATGTTTTCCCTCTCACTTATGCCCACTACAATGACAGTGACTTTATTCAAGGTGACATTGAAAAGCTACTCAGAGCTAGCTGCTTTCTCCATTGATTATAGTGAATTGTCATTATTCTTTTGCACGACTGTCTTTGCCACCTGATTGAGAACTCCCAAAAAAGACACTATTTTTTTAAAAATTATGTGTTAATCCTCTGTGTAAACCCTTAACGCAGGTCTTGGTCCATCAGGAAACCACTTTCTGAGTGCCTGGGCTGTGCCTGACATGTCCCATACATCTCTCCTCCTGACAGCAGTGCTCCCAGGAAGGCATCAGTGCCTTATTTGGCAGTTAAGGCAACTGAGACTCAGAGGGGCTAAGTGACCTGCTCAGGGTCAAGTAAATGCAGGGGCCAGGATTCACACCACTCCAAAGCCAAAGCCCCCTGCTTTATCCACAGCACCGTACAGCCACCCACACACCACATACGCTTCCCCACAGAGTGTTTTTTTGTAAGAAAAGGTATATTCTAGACACCTAGAGAACAAAAATGTTATTATAATGTGGTCATCCTCAGCGAGCCGGTACCTGGCCATCTTTGGCCATATAATATATGGGTACAGTGCCTACTACAATATCAGAACTTAATAACTATTAAGCTGCAAAACAAAATCCTTATTAACTATTAGAGAAAGCAGCTGTATCAGGATCCCAAGGACTAAGACAACTACTTGGATTCAAGGTATATTTTGACAAGGAAAGCATGAGCTGTCATTGAAATAAATCTCAAACTCACAATGACTGTGGGGGAGAAACTGGTCTTGTCTGCTCCATGCTACTATTATCAACCCCACAGGGTTTCTTACTCATGGCTGCTGAATAGAGATAATAATGGTGATTATGCAAAACAGAGGGAAGGGCATCCCAAATGAGTCTGTGAGTCTAGTGGATTAAGTCTATATCATATATTAAGATTTGATCATCACTTTACAGATTCCATATGGGGGTATGTCAAACACTTGCTATTTACTTGTTGCTTTTGTAAATAAGCTTTCTTCACAAAGAAAAACTTGTACCTGGATGCCTAGTTCTCAAAGAATCTGCTGGCTTGATTCTTTTTTTTTTTTTAAATTAGAGAAGTGGTAAGTTTACAGAAAAACCGTGCAGAAAGTACAGCGATCCCATGTACCCCCCTTCACACACGCAGCTTTCCCTACTATCCATGCTTTGCATTAGCATGGTACGTTGTGAGCAAGTAATGAAACAGTATTATTATATTTATGCTATTAACTATAGTCCATAGTTTACATTAGAGTTCGTTGTTTCTGTTGTACAGTGATAGGATTTTTTTAAAAAAATTATTTAATAACATATATACAACCTGAAATGTCCCCATTTAACCCCATTCAAATATATAATTCAGTGGTGTTAATTACCTCACAATGTTGCCCTACCATCACTACCATCCATTACCAGAACTTTTCCATCACTCCAAACAGAAACTATACCAATTAAGCATGAACTCTCCAATCCCATCCCCTCCTTATTCCCTGGTAAATTGTATCCTAGTTTCTAACTCTATGAATTTCTTTTCTAATTATTTCATATCAGTGAGATCATACAGCATTTGTCCTTCTGTGTTTGGCTTATTTCACTCAATATGATGTCCTCAAGGTTCATCCATGTTGTCACATGTATCAGAAATTCACTCATTTTTACAGCTGTTTAATATTCCATTGTACGCATATACCGCATTTTGTTTATTCATTCATCTGTTGATGGGCACTTGGGTTGCTTCCATCTTTTGGCAATTGTGAATGTCAATACAAATATTGGTGTGCAGCTATCTATTTGAGTCCTGGCTTCCAATTCTTTGGGGTATATACTTAGAAGTGGGACTGCCAGGTCATATGGTAATTTTATTTCATTTCATTTTTTATATAATTTTTTAAAGATTTATTTTACTTATCCC
>PVKH010006887.1:0-20659 GCA_004027955.1 Chaetophractus vellerosus | reverse complement strand
GAAATGGGACTCCTAATAATTGAGCCAGCACCACGTGGTGGAGAAGCTGCCCAGCTCAGCGCACTGTGCTATGGAGTCTGCTCCTACACAGAAACCACCATTCTTTTGTTTCACAAAGTCCTGGAAAAGCAAGAGGTGATGGAGGATCCTGAGAGCAGGAATGGGAGAGCAACAGGACTTGCCTCTACTGTGACTTTCTTGGTGGGACATTTATTCCCAGGGGCTTTCCCTTTTTTCCCTGGGTAAGGCACATGGTAAAGGCAAAGAGATGGCACTGGGGTCCCTACTTTCTGGGCTGACATACACCAGTGACTTCACCAGCAAAGAAAGGCTTTTGTAATTCAGAACTGCCTTCTGTGCCCAAGGTATTAAGAAACAGAATGTCACTCAAGGCTGTGATCTCCAAAGGGAGGAAAATGCTTCGCAGACACCATTTCTTCTCCAGAGGTGAGTTAAGTGAACAGGCAACACTTTTTTCTGGCTTCACCAAAGGAAACCATCACTTATCGATTTCCTACTACGTACCAAGTATAAACTTGACACAGGTATCGGTCAGAAACCCATTTAGCTATCGGTAGAGGAATACCCAGTTAGCAATGAACTGAATGATAAATGCATTTAATTATGTCAAAGTAGACAGCCTGGGGTTGGTGCCAGGCACGATAACCCCGACTCCTGTACTGCCATCCTTAACACGTTAGAGTTTTCAGTCTTCATGCCTTTTGCTGCTTGAGCACAGTTCTGGCATCAATGCCACAATGCCCGTTATCAATCAGCATTCAAGAAGAAGGAAATGGACAGTGCCAGCCTCATCTATCCCTTTTATCAGGAAAGCAAAATATTTCCTGTTAGTCCCCCAAGTAGATTTCCCCTTATGTCCCATTGGGAAGAACTGGTGCCACGCAGGCGCCCCTAGCTGTGAGGCAGGCTGGATTGTGGTTTAAAGCATAGGTTCTCAAACTTGAGCATGCCTCGGCACCGCCTGCAGGGCTTGTTAAAGCACAGATTGCTGGGCCCCACCTCAGAGCTTCTGATTCCGTAGGTCTGAGGCAGGACTGAGAATTTTCATTTCTTACAAGTTCTCAGGTTTTGCTGCTGCTGCAGCTCCAGGATAACTTTGAGAACCATTAGTTTAAAGGAAGTATTTTATTTTTGTATTGACACTAGCCTAAGCAGACCCTTATTTGCTTTTATCTGCATCAGTTTTCTTTCCAATAACTTCTTCCACGTTCTTCTCGCCTTTCATGTTTCTCCCTTCAAGTCATACATCGTTGCCATGTTTACTTCTCCAAGAGCCAGCCCTGATCATATGAGCCCTCTATTTAAAACGTGTCAGGCAGTCCCCATTGCATAATATTCTCTGGAATCTGAGGCTTATCAGACTGGATATCTTTTATGTTTCCAACCATTCACTGTTCATGATTATGCTTCATTTACACATGGCCCTTGAAAAAAGGACCTTGTAATGACTCAGCTGTATCAGACCAGTCATCTTGCTGAGAACAGTTATAAAAGCTGGACAAAATTTAAGCAACAGCTACGTGGCAGCATCAAAAAGTAACCAAAACAGCCAGGACTTTAGCGGCCAAGATCCAAGAGGAAAGAGAAATGTCTAGATAAAATTTTCCAACATTTAAGAAATAAAGAACCTCAATCTTATGTATGCTTTTCCATAGAAGAGAAAAAGAGTGAGGACTTTACAAGATGTTAATGAAACCAGTATAACTTATATTTAAAAAGACTTGATGAGGACATTATCAGAGAGGAACGTTATTTGCCAACACCTCTCATGAACACGGATGCAAAATCCTAAGCAGAACAATAACAAATTGAATCCAGCAATATATAAAAAGGGTAATATATCATTACCAGGTTGGAATTGAGGGATGCAAGATCAGTTTAAAACTAACAGAAAAAGGAGAAAAGTCATACGATTGTTTCAATAGCTTGAAGAAAAAAGCATTTGACAAAATTCAGTTCTCATTCATGAAAAAGAAAGTTTAGCAAATCAGGGATAGAAGGAAACTTCCTTAATCTGATGAAAGTTATCTACAGAAAATCTTCCACATGCATCATATTTAAAGGTGAAATGGTGGAAAGCAAAGATTGGGAATGAGACAAGGATGCTCTCCATAACCATTGCTGTTTAACATAATACTGGAGGACCTGGGTAGCACAAAAGGCAAGAAAAAGAAATAAAAGGTACAAAGGACTAGAAAAGGAGAAATAAAGCAGTGATTTTTCACAGATGACCCGATTGTCAAAATTCTGGTGGGACTAGACATCTGATATACCTATTTCTAACCAAGGATTCATATCCAGAATACATGGAGAACATCTAAAAATCAATAAGGAAAAGACAGGCATCCCACTTAAATATTGAGCAAAAGACTTGTTGGCAGGTGTTGGCAAGGTCTTTTTTTTTTTAAGATTTATTATTATTTTTATTTATTTATTACATATCCCCACCCCTTTCTGCTTGCTCTTGCTGTGTGTCCATGCCTGTGTTCCTCTCTGTCTGCTTTGTCTCCCCCTGTTGCGGCGATGCACCGAGACCGGTCACTGCGCAGGCGGCTTTGCCCCGCTTGTGGGCGGCTTCTGCTTCCATTCACGGCCGGCTCCGCTTCAGTTCGCGGGTGGCTGGCTGCGCTCCGTTCGCGAGTGACCTGCCCTGCCCGTGGCGGCTTTGCCCTGTCCGTGGCAGCTTTTTGCCCTGCCCATGGCAGCTCGGCCCGCCCATGGCGGCTTGCCCTTCTCAAGGTGGTCTGCCCGCTAGGAGAGGTCCCCGGGGAACCGAACCCGGGGCCTCCCATGTGGTATACCAGCGCCCTATCCACTGGGATATACAGCCAGCCCTGCTGGCAAGGTCTTGAAATGGCTGGAACTTTTACAACTAGCTGCTTGGAGTGTCAATTGCTGTGTACTCACCTTGGATACCTGAACACAGTTGTATCTGATGATCCAGAAATTCTACGCCCAGATATGCCCAACAGAAATTTTTTCATGTTGAGTTAACTATTTCCAGATGCTCAGAAGCAGACCCTGAGATGAGATTTGTGTACAAGCCATTTACTAAGGACTTGCTTTCAGGAGAGACTTAAAAGGGAGTGAGGCAGAAGAACAGAGATGGAGAAGAATTCAAGCAAGGGTATGATTTCACAGTCCTGGGGAAGGTAGCTTGAGCCTCATCTTGCAGGGGAAGCATAAAATGTAAAATGTGCCTCTGAGTTTAAAATCTGCCCTCGAGGCAAGGAAACTAGGCTTTGACACACCTGTAGGAGTCAGGCAATGGTTAAGGATGGGGGGAAGGAAAGGACTTAAACTTCCAGGCAATTTTGGGCCTCTTTCCTGTGGGCAAAGCAGCTCCAGTAGCCCAAGATCCACAGGTGTGGCTCCCAAAGCAAAGGTACCCAGAAGCTGGGAGGGGAGGTCGCAGGGCTCTGGGCAGAGCATCAAGAGTGCCAGCTACAATATGTTTACCAAAATCCAGGTAAAACCATTTCGTAGCAATATTATTATGACAGCCAACAACTGTAAACAACCTAAAAGTCCATCAACAGTAAAATGGATAAATAAATGTGAACCACTCATATGATGGGATTCCATACAGCAATGAAAACGAATCAACACGGTTCCACCCCACCAACATAATGTTGGCCCAAAGAGACCGGATGCAAAAGAACGTGTAATGCATGATTTTGTTTGTACAAAGTTTTCAAACAAACAGAACAAATCTTTGGTGCCAGCGGTCAGGACAGAGGTTACTTTTACTGGAAGGAGGCAGGAGGGTGCTTCTGGGGCCTGGAAACACGCCCTTTCTTGGTGTAGGTTGTGGGGCAAAGGGTGAGCGCATGTCGTAAAAGTTCTTTGGCAGTACATTTGACATTTGTGCGCTTTTCTGTTTGTGTTTGTTTCACTTCAATAAAATGTTTACTTAAACAAAATAAAACAAGAGAAACAAACCAACTTCTGGCTTATGTTCGTAGCGTTCTCTTTGCCTAGCACATCCTTCTCCTCTTATGTTGCTCCTTTACATCCACCCAACACAAAAGGCCCAGGTGGAAAGCGTAATCTCAATCTTGAAGGCAGAATCCACGTGTCGTCTGTGATCCTGTGGCTCTTCTTTGTGGTCTTCATCGCCGCTCTTCCACCCTGTATACTAATTCTGTATGCTCGAGTCTTGTCTCCCCTGCAAGACTGGCAAGTCCTGATGGCAAGGATGATCGGGGGCACCTGCTGTGGTCCTTGAACGGTGTGGAAAACATCAGTTCCTGGCAGCGCTTACGGTCTCATAAAGAGAAAATATTTATAAATACGGAAAAAAGAGAAACATCAAACAATAAAAGAGACAAGACTAAATTGAGGTATAATGGAGTGTCATTACATGTGATATAGAAAATATATGCTAAGGGTTGTAAGAAATAGCAAGAGACAAGGGCCTGGAAAGAAACAGCCAGTACAAAGACTCTGAGAGGTGGGGAACAAAAGCTTGTCTTGCTCTGTAGGACTCCTGATAACCCCTAGGGCCCTTCCCCCAGGAAGACTTCTGATAACTCTGTAACCCTCCACCTAGCCCTGAAGGCCTGAAATTCCCATCCTGTGAATTTCCCCAAAGCATCCTATTTTGTTGTACCCCCTCCCTGAACACTTTCTGGGTAAGCCAGATATTTCCCCACCTACCCGCAGCTTCTTGGAATTTCCCTACCCTTCATAACTTCCCCAACACCCAACCAATCATCTTCCGCCCCGTCTCCCTTTATATACTCTGTAACCACCTCGGGTCGGGGTCCATGGCATTGCCCACGATCGGGAGGTTTGGACCCTAGCTCAAACTAGAAATAAAGCTCCCTTTTGCTATTGCATTGTCGATGTGGACTCATCCTTACGTCTGGGGATTCAAAATCGGGCACAACAGCTCTAGAAACTGTTGAAAGGTCAGTGTAGCTGGACGGGGTCACCCAGTAGCAGAGAAGGGAAGAGACAAGGAAAAGCCAGATCAGCTGGGCCTTCTTGGGCCACAAAAGCAGGGGTAGTTTTTATTCTAATTCAGTGGGAAGCCACAGAAGAGCTTGAAGGCATGGTTTCTTGCCTCTTTGCCTGGGGCCCTGAGCTACCAGCCCTCTCCTAAGCTCTCACATCTTTGCTGATTAACATAGTTTTCATCCAAAGAGATTGGCACAGTACTTCTTTTCAAATGAATGATCTTGGTAAGAGCTGAGTGAGCATTGAAATAGACATGCCAATTCATGATTCACATGATCAATGGTTATGAGGCATGCTGATTGCTGTTTTATTACTACACAAATACATTGTCTTGCAGTCAATCAATGAGCAAGTTCCAATCTACTGGAGAAACAGCATAGTTTAGTGTTTAAGAATACAAACTCTTGTTCTAGACCCACCTTACTCAAAGTGAGGTTCCCCAGACCAGCAGAGCCAACATCCCTGGGCCGTGTTAAAAATGTAGCATCTCAGGCCACACTCCACCCTGCTGAATCAGAAGCTCTGGGTGTGGGGCCCAGCAATCTGGGTTTTAACAAGCTGTCCAGGTGACTATCAAGCACATTAACATTGAGAAGCACCTATCTAAACTGCCTGGACTTGAACTCCAGACACATCACGCATCACCTACATGACCTAGAGCAAGTTTCTCCAACTCTCTGTGCCCCAGTTTCCTCATTTGAAAATGCAAGATAATAATAGTTCATTAGGTTGTTGTGAAATGTCTGGCACTCAATGAATGTCATCATTACTGAGGGCTTGCTGGAAGCTCAGCACTGTGAAGGTTGATAGAGATCAAGTAAAGTAATAGAAGCCATTGCCTCTGCCCCCCTGGAGCCTGTCTTCTGGTTTCTTTTGAGTAGGGAGGTGATGCACAACCCACACCTGAATCTGTTCCTTACTGTGAATTCTACTTACTAGCTCTACAATGCTGGAATTGTTAAGGCTCTAAGCCTCAGTTTCCTCATCTGCAAAATAGAGGTAAAAATACCACTTTCTGCAAAAAGTTGTTGTGTGAATGTTCGTGAAAATACATGTTAAGTTCTTAGAAGAGCGCCTGCTTTAATTTAAGTTCTAAAAAATATTAGCAGTGATTATTAGTGTGGACACAGATAACTGGAATGAAAGCATGGATGGTAACGTTAGATGGAAAGCTCAAAAGGGAGTTTAAAAAAGAACACATATTCTTGAAGGGGATGTGTTAGTCCTTAAAGGGCTTACTGCACAATATTTTTCTTGGTCCAAAACCATGAATATTGATGGCAACCACCAGCAAATAAATTAAGCATTAGGTTAAAAATAGCTTTCTTCATAGCACTGGTTACGTGTAATGCGATTATTCCTTTACATGTTGATGATCTTTACTTGACTATAAAACCCATGGGAGTAGAGACAGACAGGTCTGTCCATTACTCCTCCCCTAGTGCCTATCCAAGAGGGGTGGCCCCTATTTGTATGTGATTAATCCCACAAATGCTATGCTTTTTGTTGTTGTTGTTTTTTAAATAGTATCCTCTCTGGTGGGTGTGAAATGGTGTTCCGTTGTGTAATTTTTTTTGTTTTTGTCCTGCTTGGGGGTTATTGAGCTTCTTAGATCTGTGGGTATCTATCTATCATTTATCTATCTATCTATCTATCTATCTATCTATCTATCTATCTATCATCTATCTATATTACTTCTTAACTTACATAATAACTTCTTTCTACCATTATTTCTTCAAGTATTTTTTTTCTGCCCTAATCTCTCTCCTCCTTCCAAGTACAAGTATTTTAGAGGACTTGATATTGTCCTACAGGTTGCTGAGGCTCTGATCATTTTTTAAAACCCTTCTGTGTTCTCCATGATTCTTTCTGGATAGTTTCTATTATTATATCCTCAAGTTCACTAGCCTTTTCTTCTGTTATATCTGAGCCAGCGTTAAGACAATCCAGCGTTTTCCTTGCCAGTGTTGTATTTTTGTGTTCAGAGTTTCCGTTTGGTTCTTCTTTTTTATGGTTTACGGTTCTTTATTGAGGTTTGCTACTTGTTCCATTTCCTCCTTATATCCATGTTTTCCTTCAAATTCTTAAACATGTTTATAATATGTTTTAAAGTCCTTGTTTGCTCATTCTATTTTCTATTGAAATAGGTCTGTTTCTATTAACTGATTTTTCTCCTGGTTATGGATCAGATGCTCCTGCTTCTTCCCATGTCTAGTAATTTTATATTTGTGCTGGATATTATGAATGCTGCATCGTTGAGTATCTGGACTTTGTTGTCTTCATAGAGTACTGTGTTTTGTCCTGGTAGGCAGGTAATTTGCTTGTGGATCACTGTGTTCCTTTAAAGCTTATTTTTAAGCTTTGTTAAGTTGGTCCTGGTGTTGTCTTTACTCTAGGGCAGGGCTTCTTAACAAGGGGTCTGTGAGCTTGAATTGAATTAAAAAAAAAAACATTATTCTTGTGGGGATGTGTTGGTGCAGGTGTGATATATTTATTGAATAATACACAGTATTCTGTGGACTTAGTAAGGGGGCTGTGGTTTTCACCTGACTGGCAAAGGGCTCCACGGAACAAAAAGGGTTAAGAACCCCTGCTCTAGGGCTACATTAGCCCTACTCCCAAATCATCTGTACTGAATGCTAGAGGTGTCCACCAAATCCCTCCACCTAGCTTGCCACACCCGCCCATTCCTGGGTGTGCTCCAGTAGTTGTTCAGCTCACTGTTTCTCATTAGTTTTTTTCTTATGGAGCCTCACTTTGCATATGGCACCTTATTAGTTGGCCAAAGGCTCTGTTATCTTTGGTAACCTGACTTGCAAATTCCAGCTGACTCAGTAGCCTCAAATTCTGACCTCTGTCTCCTCAGCTCAGAGATCCCTGTACTCTGTTGGGGTCCTTCTTCCCTGAGTCTTAGTATGGAAAGTGCCTGTTCTAGTCAGGGTTCTCTCGGGAAACAGAATCAACACGAGATATCTCTTAAAAATATAAGATTTTATAAGAGTCTCTCACGTGACCGTGGGGATACACAAGTCCAGGTTCCGCTGGCAGGGTGCAAGCCAGGGGCTCCGATGAAAGACTGATGAAGGGTCCTCGATGAGTTCCTGGGAGAAGTTCGCTGTCAAATGACAAGCTGGGAAATTCTCTCTGAATGTTGAAATCAGTTCCCTTTTACGGCAGTCAACTGAATGGATAAAAGCGTCATCCATTCTTGATCCAATCTCGCTGATTGATGCAGATGCAATCAGCCATCCATGCAGTAAACTCAAGTAGCCCAGTGCTTGCTGGACGTAATAGCTGGGCACAATTACCTGGCTGAGTTGACACATTAGCCTAACTATCACAGTGCCTCAGCAGAAAGCTTCAGTGATAAAGGAGCGTGCCTCATTTATTTCTTTTTTCTCAGGGATCACTTTCCTGTCCTGCCTATTGTTTAATATTTGAAAATAGTTGTTTCCCTTATTTTGTCCAGTTTTTTTGGTTGTTTATGGTGGGAAGTCTAATCTGGTACCCATTACACTCAGTCATTACCAGAATTAGACGTTATTAAAAGATCACCATGGCTGCTCTATGGAGAGCAGAATGAAGGGAGGAAGAGAAAAAGCAGATTGGCCAAGTAAGAGGCAACTGCAGCAGTCCAGATAAGAAATGAGGAAGGTTTGGGCTGTAGAAATTGAATTTTAAGTGAATTTTAAGGGAGAGCTTATGGAATAGAGAAATGGCCATAAACATTTTTATTCTCGGGGCCGGCTGGATAGCCCAGTGGATAGGGCGCCGGCATACCACATGGGAGGCCCCGGGTTCGGTTCCCGGGGACCTCTCCTAGCGGGCAGACCGTCTTGAGAATGGCAAGCCGCCATGGGCGGGCCAGAGCCGCCGTGGGCAGGGCAAAAAGCTGCCACGGACAGGCAAAAGCCGCCACGGGCAGGGCAGGTCGCCCGCGAATGGAGCGCAGCCAGCCACCCGCGAACTGAGAGCCGGCCGTGAATGGAAGCAGAAGCCGCCCACAAGCGGGGAAAGCCGTGCCTGCACAGTGACCAGTCTCGGCGCGTCGCCGCAGCGGTGGGGGGGAGGGGAGATATGTAATAAAATAAATAAATCTTTAAAAAAAAAACATTTTTATTCTCTATTTATCAATTTTTTGGTTATTTTTGAAATTTTATATCTCCAGAAGCATGGGAGTATTTTTTTGGAAGTCTAAGAAAGAAATTTGAGAGGTTACACATAGTGTTTAGTTTTGTCTACATGAATATCATATATATGTGCCACCATCAGAAGATTTTCATATGGATGCTCAGAGATAAAATTTTCACTTTCATGACATTTGGGGACAAAATATAGTGAGTGACATTTTGAAAACTGATTTCAGCAACACCAATTTTAGCTATCTCCTTTTTCCCAAAATATCATAATGTATACTACTGTGCAAGAGAAATATTTACTCATTGTTCCCCATAGTGTCTTGAAAAAAGAATTTCACTTTCCTTGAAACCTCCTGTACATATACAATCAGTGACCCGTATGTTTTATTAAATGTCCACTGTGTACATGGCCCTTTATTAGACACTGAAGGAAGGTCTGAATCAAAATAGGAAGTCTTGTTTCTGACCTGGAGGAGTTCTATTACAACAATAGAAAAGGGCAGACCCAAATAAACAAGAGGAAATTGCAGTATTCACGCTGGCAAGGGTGGAGTGAGAATCAGACCTGGAGTTAGTCCTTGGTTTCTGTTAAGTAACTCTTGACCTTTGGAAAAACACGGAGTTTCTCTTTCTTGGTTTCCTCACCTATAAACTCTATATTGTTTCCCGTCCTACAATGCTACCCTCCTGAATTCTGATTCAGTTGCACCAGGGTGCAACTTGGGTATTAAGATTTTTAAAAGTTCCCCCAGGTGATTCTAGTTTGTACCCAAGGTTGAGAACTCGGTGGGGCTGTGCAAAAAAAGGAAGAAGTCACAGAGCACTGTGAATAATGGGTAGCAAGCAAGAATCCCAGAGTGTGGGGAGGGGCTGTGAGGGGCAAGTGGAAAATACTCAGGACAGGCCCTTTCCAACAACCAGGACTGGGATCCCAAGAAACCAGGGACAACTGCCACTCTGCCCTCCAGGAAGGGTCTAGGGCACGGAAGGTACTTGAATGGAGAGAAAGTTGAGGACACATAATTTGTCTCCCAACTAACTGGATGGTGGGCAGACAGAAAGGATATTTACAAGTAGCTCTGCTGGAGCCCCACTTCAGGGAGCCCAGCCCAGTGAAAGAGGCTGCAATTTTTAAAAGCCAATTGAAAGGAAAGTTAATTTCTCCAATTTGGAAAAATGCAACAAGGGCAGAAATAGCAGCTAGCCCCACGGTATGGGCATAACTGTGGAAATGGAAAATGCCAGAGGCAGGAGAAGTTAAGCAGGGCCTGCTGGAGTACAGGTGAGACACACTCTCCTAGACTTGACTCTTGGTTGCAGGTAATAACAGGAGGCCAATCAGAATGGAGTAATTAAAAAAGAGAGATTTGTCAAATATGGAACCCTATATAGCTCACAGAAACTGGGTGTGAATTGCAGCAGGGACTGTTACTAGGAGCGGGGAAGGATCTGGAATCAAGATGGCTGCTCTGTCCGTCTGTCTTCCTCCGGGACACTAGCTGCTCACCTTTCTGCACGCCTGCTACAACTTCTCTCTCTGCAGACGGGATCCTCCACTTCTCCTGTGAGCCGAGGGAGGCATTTAGCCACCAGGCAGCTTTGGGGTTTAGCCATCTTCAGAGTTTACCTCTGCGTCAAGGATGAGAGAGGACTTTGTTGCCCAAGCCTAGGTCAGGCCAGATGAGCTGTGGTAGGGGTTCGCAAAGTGTGGTGCCCAGAACTGCGGCACTGGCCATCCCTGGGAGCTTGTAAAACATGCAAATTCTCAAGCCCCACCCCACTGAATCAGAAACGTTAGAGGTGGGGCCCCAGAATCTGGTATCACAAGCCCCCCAGGTGGTTCTGAGGCGCTCGACCTAGAAAACCTCTGAGCTTTGGCAAGAGGAAGGAAGTGGGTGGGTTATAGGGATGTGGGAAGTAGCTTATGTAGTAACCCATTTCTGTGAGTGGGTAGGGCACAGAATATTCTCAGGGAAAGGAAACTGGGAACGGGAAGAAACTCCAGAAGTTGCCTGGTATCTTCCCTCCCCACCTTGAATCTTGAGAAGCATTTGAGATTTTTTTAAAAATCAGGGTTCTAATATTTTGTTGCTACTATGTGAAACCATTATATTCCAGGGCTGGAAAGAACTAGGGCAATGTACATTACAAATAATAATTTTTTATAGTTATGTGGAATGTGCACTCACTGGAGCTATTAAAGTGAAATTTAACTAGACAAGGATCGCTCTACTATAGCAGTGGTTCTCAACCTTTTTTGTTCCATGGACCCCTTTGCCAGTCAGGTGAAAACCATGGACCCCTTACTAAGTCCACACTATACTGGGTATTGTTTAATAAATATACCTCACCTGCACCAACACGTCCCCAAAAGAATAATGTTCTTTTGAAGTTCAATTCAAGCTCACAGACCCCTCACTACAGAGTTGCTTAACCTTGGCTGCATATTGGAATCACCTGAACTGCCTGGGGCGCTCTAAAAACTATGGACATGTGGGTCCCATCCTCTACTATTCTCATTCAACTGACCTAGGGTGCAGCCTGGGCATTAGGATTTTTCAAAGCTCCCAGGGTATTCTAGTGTGCAGATAAGGTTGAGAACCACGAGGCTAAAATTTTATCATTGCAGCAGTGAGCTTTAAGTGTCGTTTGAAGATGATAAAAGATATGATTTGCTCCAGGTAAGTTTTCCCAACAGAGGCGATAACAGGTGTAATTTAGGTTTGGTAAAGCAGACAGTGAGATTGTATCTGTCTAGGAGGAGATGAGGTTCAGTTCAGTTTGCGAGACTGAAGATACAAATGGAAAAGGAGCAGGAAACTCTGGCCACTATTAGCAGTATCCGAGCAGGAAACACTGGCCCACTACCCATAGAAATTGGTGCAGGAAGCTGGCCACCATCTGCAACAACTAGTCCTGGAGACGAAAGCATGATCTCTGCAACAATTGACTCCAAACTGTGAGGGCTTGGTCAGTAACTAGTGGCATCCTTAATTTTTGCCCATGCTTCGATCTTGGGACAAACTGGAGAAAGCCAAACATGTTGCCCTAACCAATTACACAGGATGCCCTGCTTCTCCTTAGCTCCCCTCCAGCTTCCCCAAGCCAAAAACCTCTAATCACAACATATCTGAAGTCTTCCTTTTTTGCCACTGTAAAGCTTTTCCACTCCACTGCCTGCCTTTGAGTCTCTGCCAAGAGCAAGTGATGGTGGCTGACTCTCTTGCTATAAGAAGCTCTGAATGAATAGCATTTGCTTGTTCTCATTTGAGTGTTCTTCATTTATTTCCACAAGTTCAATGGGCATTTATTGAGCTTTCTGTGTCAAACCCTCTGCTAGATCTGGGGATACATGTGGTGCCGAATAAGAGTCCCTGGGTTCAGCTCCCTCTCTAGGGCAGGAATCAGACACACGGTGTGGTCTGGAATTTTGCATTGTCTACACGTTGATGGCTCTCAATTTTGGTGCTCGAGTGCATTAATGAGACTGATCAGCTCTTAGCACGCTGTAAGTAATGTGTTACTAACCCTAGCTAAAGTCCCGAGGTTTGCAATAAAAAAATGGTGAATTTTTGACTCTCCCAATAATATAATTTACTCACTTAAACTCTAATTTAATGAGAATTAGAGACAGAGTTATGACTGGGAATTGTTCGCAACCTGCAACAGATGCCCATAAAATCACTTATGAAAGTTTCAGTCGCATGGCTGTTTGACTGATTTTATGAGTAAATTCAGCTTAGACAAAATGGTGGATCGATTCGTCTCAGGCACAACTGTGAAGATATGTGAAGGGACATCTGCATTTTAAGATAGAACAGGGAGACGTATGGATGGGCAGAGCGTCAGAGCCCGTGATCTCACATGGTCAAGTAGCACTGGAAGTTCTAGGAAAGCAGGAGCCTCATCTCTGTGTTCCCCAGAGTCCAGCACTGGAATGCCTTACATCTAGCAGAGCTCAACAAGTGTTTAAATATTGAATCGAAGGACAGCTTTGCTGGTTAATCTAATGTCTCAGGTTTGCCATAGTTGCCAGGAGACTAGTGACTAAAAATGGCAAGCAAGGCTCTGATGTGGCCTCAGGATATTATCTTTATCTCTAGACTCTGCAGTTCTCTGTGCGGGCTTCAATCTCTCTGTGGAAACCATTTGGCTCCCTGCTGCTTTAAGCTTACATTCAATTAGCTGGGTAACCCCAGTGGAAAAAGAATTCCTGCTGGTTACAGCTATATCCTGGTGGCTGGGGGTGGGGACGAGAGGGTTGATTCAGATTGGCTTAGCTTGGGTCATGTGCCCATCCCTGAACCAATTATTGTAGCCAGTGGGACGTGGTTATTTAATAGGCAAAGACTTATAATCAACCCATGAAATGTGAGGTAGAATTGGGTTACTATTTCCAGCTCCACAAGTAGGTATTATTTGAAGAAACTGATGCTCAGAACAACAAAGTGATTTGCCTAAAATCTATAAATAGTGGGACAGAGAGGGCTTGCTCAGTCTGCTTGACTATAGCCTGGCCTCAAGAATTGAGAACCCATGAGGCTGACCAAGCTTAAACTTCAGATCGTTCATGTACATGGGCCCTTTCCAAGATCCCGGGAAGAGGTTTAGCAACTTTTTCTTTGACATATATATTTTTAATTATGATGAAATCAATTTGCATAGCATAAACGTAACCTCTTTAAAGTGAGCAATTCAGTGGTATTTCTGCGTTCATGGTGCTGTGCAAATGCCACCTCTATGTAGTTCCAAAACATTTTCACAACCCCCAAAGAAAAACCTGTACCTTGTTAAGCAGACATTCTTTGTTTCCCCTGCTCCCAGCCCCTGGCACCCACCAATCTGCTCTCGATTCCTACGGATTTACCTATTCTGGGTATTTCATATACATGGAACCATATAATAGGTGACCTTTTCCGTCTGGTCTCTTTCACTTAGCATTATGTTTTCAAGGTTCATCTACCTTGCAGTGCCTTAGCAGATTTAAAAAAACGGCTTTGCCTTCTTTTTCTCAAAGACTGCTCTGACATCGGTGTAAGATTCAAGTCCCCCTCCCCCACTCCCAAAACCTGGATTGGCAGCTGCTTGTCTTCTTTCCCTGTGCCTGTCCACCTCTCCATGTCTGCCATAACAGCCTGTTTGTGGAAACATTCTTCCAAAGTCAGGCACTTACACCATTTCCGGATCAAAACTTTCTCTGGCCTCCCCATGGAACTTGTCTACTCCCTACACACAGTGCTTTTTTTTTTTAATCTCTCCCGGAGCCCCTATCACGTGATCCCTCGCCATGTGTTTGTATCTTTTATTCTCTGCTAAAATGTAAGTGATTTCTGGGTGGCTTAAACCTTTTCGCAGTCTCCGTGGTAGTAAGCACAGCACCTGCTCGCGTGAACATACGCCATATGTGTATGGTGGGTGGAGACGGCACAAACAAGGGCTTCTTTGTCGGATCTTCACGGAAGTTTTGACTCTATTTTTTGTATTTGGGGACAACTCTTTACCTTAGTTTTCTCCAAATAGGAAATTAATTGCTCTAGAGGTGCAACATGTATTACAGACCAGATATTCTCCTAGTTTTCTAGGTGTAGTAAACGCATTAAGGGAGTTGCTAGAAAAGCGCTGTCTTATACTTCCCCCGGACTTCTCTCCTTTGGGATACTTTCACTACTTATTGGGATGCGTAAGAGATGGTTGGGTCGTTTTCAAGTCTTTACTGGTAAATATTTAATGTTAAAGTCGTTTTCAAGTCTCTCTAATGGTGTATGCACCAAATAATAGACTTCTCTCAAACGCATCCTGGACTGCCTATAGAAAATGCACAGCTCCTCTGCAGAAGCAGAAATGCCATTTTTTATACATGATAACCTGACAATTCTGTTTTGTATTAGAGAATCCTTTAAGCATGGAAGTTTTTTCTCATTACTTTTGAATACAATTTCTTTTTACCTGCTGGAAAGATAAAACACACATTGTGAAAACACAGAAAAATCTGTACAGGGCAGAATACCTTATGGATATTGCTTTGTGTGAATATGTTCTTTTGCAGATTTCTGAAACATTTTAACCCAGGTTTCAAGTGCATTGGCAGTGGGTTGTTAAATTTCATCTCACAGTATATCTCTGTCTTTGCCCTCACTGAGACACTAAGATGCTATTTTAGAACAATTGGAAAGGAAACGTCACTTCACCAACCAGTAGAAACAGCCTTACCAATCTTTTAATGAATATGATTAAGATGAAACAAGCAGGCCAGGAAAATAGGTTTACATGCGTCAAGGAAAATGAATCAGAACGTCAGAGAGCCATGACTCTAGGCAATCTTATCCGCACACAGACTCTAGTTACTTTTCAATTTCAAGAACAGCTTAGATTTTGAAAACATCTGTTGGGAGGCTTTGGGGATTTTTGTCATTGTTGTTGGTTTTCCCCAGTAAAAGCTGCTTTTAGAAAACTCCTAAATTCATTTGGGCAAAATATGAAGGAAAGGGTGTTTTCGTACCTGGTCCAGATGTAAGGGGAAGAATCAGGAAGCCCATCGAGGCCAAGTGTGATGTTTATGGAGCCTGGACCTGGTCCTAGGAATCTGGGATAGAGTGTGGGGCCACAAAAAGGGATCATTCCCACCCAGGCCCTTCCCTCACCTGCTCTGCCTTGCCCCTTCTAGACCTCTGGTCATCTCATGGACCACTTACCCACACTGTATGGACAATACCATGTGGTGGACTGAATTGTGCACCCCAGTCTGCACAGCCTTGTTCTTGGTCCACATTCTGGTGGGTGTAGACCCACCGCAAACAAGATCCCTTAAAGACGTTACTTGAATTAAGGTGTGTCCCAGCTGAATCAGGTTGGGTTTCAATCCGGATTACTGGAGTCCTTTATAAGCAGATGAAAGTCAGATGGCGAGAGAAGACATGGGAAGAAGGCAGAAGATGGAGGTCAACGAACCCAGAAGAGAAAGGAGGAGACGCTGCCATGTGCATTGCCATGTGACAGAAAAGCCAACGAATCCCCAAAACTGCTGACCAGACATAAGATACAGACTTTGGGAGGAAGCAAGCCTTTTAGCCTCTGAAATGAGCCAATGAATTCCCATCGTTTATGTCAACCCATTGTATGGTATTTATTTTTGCAGCTAGGTAACTAAAACATACCCATATCTTAACCTCAATCCCCAAAGGCAACAAGCCTTAATTGTGAAAAGCTATTGTAGTATGGTCAGGCTGAGTGATCCTGAGCTCACTCATTTTGTACTGGGCTTCCCGTACTAATGCCTCATTTCAATTAAATGCACCCCAAGTATCCTAATGTCTCAGGTTCATAACTGCAGTCATTTTTGGATCCTTTCTGTAATTTACCTTCTACCACTCATTCTTCTCCACTCTTGCCAAAATAATTATCAAGTCCTATTAGCTAGTCCTTGTAACTCCTTTTAAATCTTTTGCCCTCTCATTACATATATCACCATGTCTTCCCTATATGAACAGGAAGCATTAATTACCTCTTTCTAATCTTACCTCAATATAAAAAGTCAACATGTTCTATCAACTTTTCTCTTGTTATATCCTTAACACAGATTTTTTAAAGTATCCTGACAGCTAGCACCATTTAGTTTCAGACATTTCTCTTAACCTCACCCGGCTCGATAGTGGTTGTTTTTGTTTTTGTTTTGTTTTAATATATTTTTATTGAAGTATATCATTCATACATGAATATGCATAAATAATAAGTGTATAGTAAAGGTTGTGAACTTAACAAAATAAATATGCATAACATCATACAGGGGTCCCATACATCACCCTCCACCAACACCTTGCATTGTTGTGAAACATTTGTTATAAATTATGCAAGAGCATCATCAAAATATTACTAGTAACTATAGTCCCTATCTTACATTGGTGTATTTTTCCCCCAAACAACCCTATTTTTAAAAAATGTTTTTATTACAAAGTTTATGAACTTACAAAACAAACATGTACATGTATTGAATTCCCATACAATACCCCTTCACTAACACACCATACCGTTAGAATATTTGTTATAGATTATGAGATATCATCAGACTATTACCACCAACCCTGGTGGGTCTGTTTCTGAACCATCAGTTTGGTTCCATTGGTCAATGTGTCTGTCTTTATGCCAATACCATGCTGTTTTTACCACAGTAGCTAGATAATATGATTTAAAGTCTGGAAGTAAGAGTCCTCTAACGTCACTTTTCCCTTTTAAGATGTTTCTGGCTATTTGAGGCTTCTTACTCTTCCAGATAAATTTGATAATTGTGTTTTCCATTTGTTTAAAAAAATGCCAGTGGAATTTTTATTTGGATTGCATTGAATCTGTATATCAATTTGGGTAGAATTGACATCTTAATATTTAGTCTTCCAATCCATGACCATGGAATGTTCTTCCAATTATTTAGGTCTTTTAAAATTTCTTTTAGCAATGCATTGTAGTTTTCTGAACACAAGTGTTTTACATTCTTGGTTAAGTTTATTCCTAAATATTTGATTCTTTTAGCTGCTATTGTAAGTGGAATTTTTTTCCTGACTTCCATTTCAGATTGTGCATTACAATTATTTAGAAACACCACTGATTTTTGCATATTGATCTTGCATCCTGACACTTTATTGAAATCGTTTATTAGCTCTAGCAGCTTTGTTGTAGATTTTTGGGGACTTTCTAGATATAGAATCGTATCATCTGTGAATAGTGAAACTTTTACTACTTCCTTTCCGGTTTGGATGCATTTATTTCTTTTTCGTGCCTGATTGCTCTAGCACTATATTGAACAACAATAGTGACAGTGGGTATCCTTGTCTTGTCTCTGATCCCAACAGTAAAACTTTCAGTCTTTCACCATTGAGTTCAATGTTAGCTGTGGGTTTCTCATATGTCGCCTTTATCATGTTGAGAAACTTTCCTTCAATTCCTATCTTTTGTAGTATTTTTATCAAGAAAAGATGTTGTATTTGTATTTGTATTGTGTCAAATGCCTTTTCTGTGTCAATTGATAAGATCATGTGATGTTTCTTCTTTGATTTATTAATGTGGCGTATTATGCTGATTGATTTTCTTGTTTTGAAACACCCTTAGATGCCTGGTATAAAACCCACTCCATCATGATGAATCATTCTTTTAATGTGTTGTTGGATTCAATTAGCAAGTATTTTATTGAGGATTTTTGCATCCATATTCATTAGAGAAATGGGTCTGTAATTTTCTTTTTTCATAGTATCTTTATCTGGCTTTGATATTAGGGTATTATTAGCTTCATAGAATGAGTTTGATAACATTCCTTCTTGTTCAATTTTTTGGAAGAGCTTGAGTAAGATTGGTATTAAATCTTCTTTGAATGCTTGGTAGAACTCACCTTTGGAACCATCTGGTCCTGGGCTTTTTATTTTGGGGAGTAGTTTGATGACTTTTTCAATCTCTTTACTTGTGATGGTTTATTGAGGTCTTCTATTTCTTCTAGGGTCAGTGTAGGTTGTACATTCCTAGGAATTTTTTCATTTCATCTACATTGTCTAGTTTTTTGGCATAAAGTTGTTTATAGTATCCTTTTATGATCTCTCTTATTTCTGTGGGGTCAGTAGTAATGTTCCCATTTTCATTTTTTATTTTATTTATTTGCATTGTCTCTTTTTCTTAGTCAGTCTAGCTGAGGGTTTGTCAATTTTGTTAATCTTCTCAAAGAACCAACTTTTGGTTTTGTTAATTCTCTCTATTGTTTATTTGCTCTCAATTGCATTTATTTCTGCTCTGATCTTTGTTTTTCATTCTTTCAAATTGCTTTGGGATTATTTTGCTGTTCTTTTTCTAGTTCTTCTAGCTGTGTAGCTCAGTCATTGATTTTTAGCTTTTTCTTCTTTTTTAATGTAAGCATTGAGGGTGAAAAATTTCCCTCTCAGCACTGCCTTCACTGCATCTCTTAGGTTCTGATATGTTGTGTTCTCATTGTCATTCATCTCGAGATATTTATTGATTTCTCTTGAAATTTCTTCTTTGACCCACTGATTATTTAAGAATGTGTTGTTTAATCTCCATATATATATATATATATATGAATTTTCTCTTTTTCTGCCTCTTGTTGATTTCCAACTTTATTCCATTATGGTCAGAGAAAGTATTTTGCATAATTTTGATCTTCTTGAATTTATTGAGATCTGCTTTGTGACCCTGTGTCTATCCTGGAGAAAGACCTGTAAGCATTTGAAAAGAATGCATATCCTCCTGTTTTGGGGTGCAATGTTCTATATGTGTCTATTGGATTTAGTCTATTTATCATATTATTCAAGCTCTCTGTTTCTTTATTGATCCTCTGCCCAGATGTTTTATTGAATGATTAGAGTGGTGTACTGAAGTCTCCAACTATTATGGTAGAGATGTGTATTTCTGCCTTCAGTTTTGCCATGTTTGCCTCATGTAACTTGGGGCATCCTGGTTAGGTGCATATACATTTATGATTGTTATTTCTTCCCTTTATTAATAAGTAATATCCTTCCTGTCTTTAATAATGGTTTTGCTTTTAAAGTCGATTTCATCTGATATAAGTCTAGCTACCCCAGCTTTTTTTTTTTTTTTTTTTTTTTTTTTTTTTTGTTTTTATTTTTGCTTTTCTTTGTTTTTTTTTTTTTTTTTTTTTTTTTTGGTTGCTGCATGTGTGGAATATCTTTTTCCAGCCTTTCACCTTCAATCTATTGGTATCCTTGGGCCTAAGGTGAGTCTCTTGCAGAAAGCACATAGATGGCTCATATTTTATCCATTCCACCAAGCTGTGTCTTTTGATTGGGGAGTTTAATCCGTTAACATTCAATGTTATTACTGTAAAGGCAATTCTTATTCCACCAATTTTGACCTTTGGGTTTTATCTGTCATATTTTATTTTCACCAGTCTTTTGAGACTTTTAGTTACTTTTACTTATATAATCTTCATTTCTAGACTCTCTTCCAAGCCTCTCTCTCCTGTCTTTTCTTTTCTGACTGTAGCAAACCCTTTAGTATTTCCTGCAAGGCTGGTGTCTTTGTTATAAACTCTCTCAGTTTCTGTTTATCTGTGAATATTCTACGCTCGCCCTTATTTTCTAAAAGATAATCTTGATGAATATAAAATTTTGGGCTGGCAGTTTTTCTCTTGCAGTATCTTATATATATCATACCACTGCCTTCTTGTCTCCATGGTTTCTGATGAGAAATCGGCACTTAATCTTATTGGGTATCCCTTATATGTTATGCATTGCTTTTCTCTTGCTGCTCTCAGAATTCTGTGTCTTTGGTATTTGACATTCTGATTAGCATGTGTCTCAGAGTTGGTCAATTAGGATTTAATCAGATGGGATTATGATGTGCTTCTTGGACATGGATATCTATGTCCTTCAATAGGGTTGGGAAATTTTCTACCATTATTTCTTCAAATATTCCTCCTGCCCCTTTCCCCTTCCCCTTCTGGGGCATCCATGACATATATGTTTGCACATCACTTGCTGTTCAATTTTTTCCATCTTTTCTCTTGTACTTTTTAAAAAATATTTATT
>PVKH010006886.1:0-20654 GCA_004027955.1 Chaetophractus vellerosus | reverse complement strand
ACCTGCCCTGCCCGTGGCGGCTTTTGCCTGTCCGTGGCAGCTTTTTGCCCTGCCCACGGCGGCTCCGGCCCGCCCATGGCGGCTTGCCATTCTCAAGGCGGTCTGCCCGCTAGGAGAGGTCCCCGGGAACCGAACCCAGGGCCTCCCATGTGGTTTCCCAGCGAGCTCTTTATCCACTGAGCTATCTAGCCAGGCCCTACCAATTCTCTTTTTGATGGACATTTGTATTATTTCTAGTTTGCAGCTATTATGAATAATGTCACTATGAATATTATGAACTGATTGTTGTGTGGACTTACATTTTCATTCACTTTGGTAAATAATTAGTGTAGATTTGCTGAATTTTATGGTCATGGTATGTTTAAGGTTTTTTTTTTAATTGCCAAACTCTTTTCCAAATTGGTTTATCAATTTATATTCCACAAGCGATAACTGAGAGTTTTAGTTGCTCCACATCCTCACCAATACTTTGGTATTGTGAATCTTTTTAATATTAGCCATTATAATGGTTTGGTGGTTTGAAGCTGTAGATATGCAAGAAAAACCTATTCTTAAATTTAATCCATTCTTGTGAGTTACACCCATTTTAAGTAGGACTTTAAATGAGGTTACCTCAGTTAAGGTGTGCCCTACCTTAAATAGGATGGCTCTTAATCCTATTACTGGAGTCCTTTATAAGAGAATGAAATTCAGACAGAGATAGAGAAAGCAACAGGGGGAGCAGCTAGAAGCTGCAGTGGAAGAGAATGGAAAGATCAGAAAAGTCTCCTATGTGCCTTGCCATGTGACAGAGGAGCCATGTATTGCTGGCAGCCAATCCTTGAATCCTTGAATGCCAGAGTCTTTGGGAAAAAAGCATCACCTTGATGATGCCTTGATTTGGATTTTCTTTTAGCCTCAAAACTGTTAGCTAATAAATTCCCAATGTTTAAGCCAACACATTTTGTGCTATTTGCTTAAGCAACTATAACAATGGGTTATATTTTCCTGTGGTTTTACTTAGAATTTCCCTGATGACTAATAATGTTGAGTGTTTTTTAATGTGCTTATTGGCTATTTGTACATTTTCTTTATGAAGTATTTGTTCAAGTCCCTTACCCATTTTTATTTCACAATTATATATTTTTGAAATAACAAAAGATATTTTTTCCTTAGCTGTGCTTTATTCATCTTTTTACTTGCATAAAGTAAAATTCACATTTTGGTGACAGTTATATGAAATCTGTCAAATGCACACAGTCATGTAACCATCACCACAATCAAGATGTAGAACAGCGTCATCACCCCTCAAAATGCCCTTGTGCAGCCATCATTTAGTCAACAACTTCTCTCACCTCCAGCTCATGAGAAACACTGATATGTGCACTTTCCCATTTGTTTTCTCTTTTCCAGAATGTCATTTAAAAGGAAGCTGACATTATGTAGTGTTTTGAGTCTGACTCCTTTCACTCAGCATAATGCATTGGACATGCACCCATTTTGTTTCATGTATCAATAGTTTGTTTCTTTTTTATTGCTGGATAGTATTCCACTGTATAGATATACCAAGTTTGTCTATCTGTTTCCCAGTTGAAGTTAATTTGGCTTGTTCGAAGGTTTTGGTGATTATTAGTTAACTAAACTATTAAAAGATTTTGGTACTGAGTAAGATATTTGATTCTTGGAAACAGATATAGCAGTATATAATGTTTTATATATTCTCAGGGTGCTGGTTTATTATTTAATAATATGTTAAACACCTTTAGAACCATAAACACGGAAACTAGATCTTTAACAAAAATTTATACTACTTTTGTGGCACTTTAATACTCTGTGACCTAGCATCTTACTATTGGGAGGAATTCAACAATTATCCCAAGATAAGCATTCCCAGAAATGATATGATATGAATGATATGAAATTATCATATTACATCTTCACAAGTGAGGTGCTTTGCATCCCAAGGTACAACATTCATCAAATGGAATAGATGTTCCATTGCTATAAAGCAAGGGTTATCAACTTTCTGTAATAGTGAGGTCTGTAATAATGAAGTCCTTATTTCATAATATTCTTATCTTATCCATTCAGCTAATTTACACAGTTTAGGTTTGGTTGCATAAATAATTCTAGTTCCAGATACAACATATTCTATCAATTAACAATACTCTTGGCTGCAAATAATAGAACACCTAAAACATGTTTTAAAAAACTAATAGGTTTGTTTTTCTCATACAATAAAATGTATTAGAGTAAGAAGTTCAGGGCTCAACAATACCATCATGAACTCAGGCTCTTTAAATAATCTATCTTCATTATTCTTAGAATAGCATGTACCAAGATGCCACTTCACTTTGAAGGCTTCTAATTCATATTCTAAGTATATAACAAGAGGAAAGTGTAGAGTTGGTTCAGCAGATATCTGTTTAATTTCATTGACCCCTTATGGACACCATTACTTACAAGGGAAATTGGTGAGTTGTGGTTTTTTGTTTTTGTTTTTGTTTTTAGCTTTCACCACCTCTATCGTCAAGACAGGAAAATGAGAATGGGGTTGTGAATGACCTTTGTGTAGCCACTTCGGCGACTTCTACAGTGGGAAATAACTGTTAACCTACTTTCTGAATTTTTATGTTTCCCTAACTATCTTTATTTCACCCTAACAAGGGATTGATTTCTTGGCTGAGAATAGGGTTCTTATGTTAACATTAATTTCTTTAAGTGTTCTGTAGATGACATTCTACCATCATCTAGCTTCCAGTATCAGAGATTAGCAATCCAATTCCAAAATGGTTACAATCTGAAAGATAATATTTTCTTTCTGCTTGGGAACATATAAGAATTTTTTTTTCTGAGGAGTTTAGGAATTTCACCAGTGTATAAATACCCTTGGATAGACATGAGTTTTATTCCATGCAACAACTGATAGCCTGGTTATTTTTGGTTATTTTTTTCCATCTTCACACTTTGATCTTTCTCCAACTCAAGCAAATGCTTTCTATCATTTATTTAAATATCACCACTCTTTCTTCTGTTTCTTTATCCCCAAATTGTGCATTTTTCCTATATTAGGTATCCTATTATCTTTGTATAGTCTCTTATCTTTTGCCTTTTAGTTCTCATCTCTTTATACTTCACTCTGTTTAAAGATAATTCTTGCATGTGTTTTTCCAAGTCTCAACAGTGACTGTTTTCTTCTTTCAATTCATTTATTATTTTTCTGTGAGAAAAAATTTCTGAGCACCAGAAAGTGCTTTTATTATTATTGCTTGTTTAAAATATTTTCTTCCTCCTGTTGCAACTTTTTTCAATAGGAAATATTTTTTTATTGCCCTTTGTTTTTCTCTGTGATTGCTGAGTTTTCTTTCTTTATGGAACTTTAAGTGCCTGAAAGAAAGTAGGTATTTGCCTTCATAGGGGTGTAGTAGCAGGCTCCTGGAACAAGCAGCTCTGCTTCATGCTGTTTTTACATTTTCATATTTTCCAAGTCTTTTTAGCAGAAATACTCAGTCTGACCATGAAGCTTTCTTAGAGTCTCAGAGGCCAAGGAGATTTAACTCATTCACATGTCATCCCAATTGGTAACATATTTCTGAGCATCAAGTCTTTTATGATGCTTTCTGGTCCTGTCACAGGATTGTATCTCACTAAAATGGTTTTCATTGTCCCCTTCAGGGTGAGAGATGGGGGAAATAGGGGATTGGAAGGAAAAAACCTTCACTAGATTTCTCTGCCGAGTATCCAATAAAAGCCAGCACCTCTCTTTCAATCTACAACCCATGTCTCTCATCCTATTTGGCTCATAAGAGACAGTTTGCTTGGTGTTGAATTGAATAGAACTGGGAACTGTGCTCAGGTTACTATGTTTCCAGAGCACCACTCTTCTACAACTTCCCTATTTTAAGGTCACTCTCCTATTCTTCTATAATTTTTATTGGGTTGGGATGAGTTTGCCTTCAAATTACCAATGTTGTTGTCACTATTTCTTAGTTTTACTTTTTCTCATTTGGAATTTTAGTTTATAAATTAGTCTAGAGTGGGTGCTTGTGCTGTGTTTGCAATTTTTGCCTATTTTCTCTTGCTCTCTTTTCCTACTTCCCCTTAACTAGTCTCACGGTGAATGTTCTGTCCTTGAAGCTTCCTTGGCTCCTAGTGTAGCCAGGTTTATAGTGACAACTTGGGCTTCCATCCTACAGTGATAAGGTTAATATCACAGATAGGATTACTAAGAAAGAACTCAGGGATTCTAGATTTCCTATTTTTTGTAATCCCGGACCTTTCAAAAAATTTTTGACAGAAACCAATTGAAAAAAGATCTAATTTACATTTTGATCTTTTGTGTATGTGTATTTGTACATAATACATATGGGGGAAAAGTTAGAAATTAAAACATACTCAGATTGACATGTAATGTACTCTGAAATTATCTATGATATTTTATTTTATTCTATTTTCTTTTTTATAATACTTATTGTGATATTTTAAATTGATTTCAAATCTGGTAATGGGTCTTGTATTAGCCAAAAGTACCAGAAATCTGTTGGCTTTTATAAAAGGTACTTGAGGTAGAAGCTTACAGTTAAAAGGCCCTAAAAATTCCAACTCAAGGTACCATAAGAGATACTTTCTCACCAAAATGGTTACCGATCTCTGTGAGAGTTCAGCTTTCCTTCTTCCTCTTAAGGCTCCATGTTCCCACTTTCTTCCTATCTCGGCTGTAGGCTGGCATAGGAGCATAGGGCTCATTTCTTTCGAGGCTCAGATGCTCTGTTCTCTTCATTAGGTCAGCTGTCAACTATTAGAAAATGGCTCAGCTTTCTCTGGGACCCCAGGGTCAGAGTTTTCTCCTCTGCCATATCTATGGAGCTCTCTCTTCTTTCGTCTGTGTATCTTCTCTCTGTATTATTGAGTGAAAATGTTTTAGCAGTCCACCAAGGGGTCAGGGACTCAATCCTGGGTCATGCCCTCCTGGTGTGGCCAAATTAAAGCCCTAATCTTAATTTAATCAAGTAAATCCATTGAAGTTAATACAATCAAAGGGTAGCATGCACAGAGGAACAGACTAGTTTACAAACATAATCCTTACCTTTTTTGGAGTTTCATACATGATCTCAAATTGTAATTTGAAAAGTATTGAACCAGATTTCTTGTGTATGAAGCTTTGTTAAAACCTAACCCTTGAGAGTGTTCACTATAGTTTTAGCAATTATTCTATGGGCAGTAGAACCTCTTCGTGTCAAGCAGTGAATCTGGCTCATGTTCTTTGCTTCTCAAGGAATATGTGACAATGCAGCAGGCACTTCTGGAGCCTAGAAAGCCTGAAACAATAGTCTCACTTACTGCTTTTTTTCTTCTGTTCTCTATATGGCCTTAAAAATGTTAGCTTTTTGAAGTAAGTGTCTTATTGTTTTACTTATTTTTTCTATGTGCTTACAAATCAGAGGTATATTCCTACTGTAAATTAGGATACCAGTCATGATTGGAAAGAATGAAGTTTATATTTCATCAAATTCAAATATTCATCATTGTAGTAAGAAATCTATATATGGACATAACAAAAATATAAATAAATACAAAAACAATCTATGGAAAATATATTTAATGTGGATAGTGATAAATGAAGAAAAATAAGTAAACAGTTAAAATAAGTGTATGGAACAATAATAAAAACACTTGCCTTCTTAGATTTGTGAAATATTTTCTCTCTGTTCATGTGTATTTCTAAAATAAGATAAATGTAAGTTTGCACTTCTTAAATCGGTACATACTTGAATATCTTTCCTCTCACTTGATTATCTTTACTTTTGCCTAATCTATACATCTATTATTGAGTTACATGTACTGCTTAGCTCTTAAGAATGGCATCAAAAGAAAAATGAGATCAGTGTTGTGAAAGTACTTCCAGCACAGCAGAAGAAATATATTATGTAAATGTAGCATATTATTACCATTAACATTATTATTATCCATTAGAAGGATAATATGCTTTATCTAAGAGCTATGTAAATGAAGGGCTATAAAAAAGTAATGTTTCACTTAGGCAAGCATTAAATAAAGTTACACATACATGGTTTTATTTTAATTATGAAATATGAGAGCAACTCATAATTGCACTTACCTTTTCTTTTCATATTATACATCCATATTCACTTACCTCCTGTTATATAATGACTTTAATATGTGTTTATTGAGTTATTTTCTTTTTCTAAATGCTTTACAATCATTTATTAATCAATATTTCCTTAATGTACACAACTATTTTCTCAATAAATGTCAATAAGGTATATTTGCTAGACAGTGGGAGAAAGGGATACCTTTCTTAGCTTACTTATAAATATACAAATCGCAAGGAAAATAAGTTAGTTATTTCAAATTGCACAGTCAGTGGCAGAGCTGAAATTGGAACTGATTTCCAGACTTCATCATCTGCAGCAGTGTTTTTGAAACTTTTGAAACTTGGAGACCCTGCTGGGCAATTTTTTATGTTTCAGAAGCTCAGCTTTTGTGGTGGTATTGAGACATATTCTGAGATGACAGATCAAATATAAATTACACATGAATATAATGATCATGTTTTCTTTCACGGAAACTAAAGAAATACTTCAT
This sequence comes from Chaetophractus vellerosus, assembly GCA_004027955.1. Lineage (NCBI taxonomy): Eukaryota > Metazoa > Chordata > Mammalia > Cingulata > Chlamyphoridae > Chaetophractus > Chaetophractus vellerosus. Next base: position 14,069 of record PVKH010006886.1, on the reverse strand, counting down.
AGAATTTTAGTGTTCATTGGAGCATGGTTTGAGAATTAATTGTCTAAGCCATTGTACTTCAAAATGTGTTCTGGACAGCAGTTATGTCCAACTCAGAAAAAATTTTAATGGCGTACAAGGAAAAAAATGAAGTCCATGCATATTTTAAAATGTTGCTTTACTGTAGGAAGTCACAGAGGCTTTGATATGCTCATGTGTATTAAGATTATCCAGGGGGCCGGCTGTAGCACAGTGGATAGGGTGCCGGTTCACCACATGGGAGGTCCCGGGTTCGGTTCCCGGGGCCTTTCTGAGTGGGCAGACCGCCTTGAGAGGGCAAGCCGCCATGGGCGGGGCAGAGCCACCATGGGCAGGGCAAGTCGCCCGCGAACAGAGCAGAGCCCCCCGCAAGCAGAGCAGAGCTGCCCGCGAGTGGGGCAAGCCGCCTGCGTGGTGAGCTGACTCGGCGCGTCACTGCAACGGGGGGAGGCAAAGCAGACATGGAAGAATGCAAGGATGAACACAGCAAGAACGAGCAGAAAGGGGGGGATATGTAACAACAACAACAAAAGATTATCCAAATGGAGATATAATTTGTGCTGTTTCCCCAAATACTTGGCCACAAAATACTTCTATCATACACACAAAAAATTATTTAACACCAACATTCCTCAGAATACAATTTAAAGATTGATATTTAGACTCTGTGCTCTATTTATGAGATATAAAGTTTTTTATTCCACTTAAAGTAGGCTGTAGTATAAAGTGATTAGAATTAAGGTAGCATTTGTCAATCTTTGCATCTGTTAGTCAAAACATTGAATATTCAAGTCTTACATTTTAGAACAAGTAGTGTAGATATTTAGAAGTATGCTGGCTCTGATATTCATGTCTATAATCCATTTAACTGACACTGATTAGCAAAGAGTCAGAGAGTGCTTTTTTTACACAACATTTACCATTTCAATTGACCACTTGCTCCCAAACATGACAGTACACTGGAATCATCTACAGATCTATTAATGATAAAAGCTTCTAGTATGTCATGAATAGAAGCAGAGATATTTTTTTCTTTCTTACAATTGTCCAAGTAATTCAGTTGAATTTAGAAATCACAAAAGTCAGACATATTGAAAACTGTTTAAATTTCTTTGAAAAAAATTCTCAGATGGGAAGCCAAGCAACAGGCATATGATTTTCAATTGTCTCTATACTGGTCTTTCCTGACCAACACTCTTCAGGATTTTAAGGGGAGATGCAGAGTCAAGTCAAATGAAAATTTGATAGCTCTATTTCCCCAAACATCTCTTCTTCCCACAGTTTCTCATCAATAAGAAAGGCTTCCTATAACTGTCTGGAAGAGATTCTATGCTATCTCCCCCTTTTTGAAATTACATTTTCTCTCTTTTTCCTTCCTAGGACCATATGTAAGTATGGTTGCAAGGAATGTGATTTACACTGGAGAAATGAAAACCCATCAGTTTAACATTTTCAAAAAATCTTTTTCTTTGCACTTTTAGTCTTTCAAAAATATTCATTGTACATCTACTAGATAAGAGAAAATATTCTACATACAATGAAGACAATAGTATCTTCCATTAAACCAAATAGATCTCTAGAAAAATAGATTAAGCACATTCTAAGTTCTAAAATGTAACTCATTTATGAAACTTTGACTTATTTCAGTGGATCAAATGTAATTGCCTGTGAATTACCAATAAAATAGAAACAATTTTACTTTTAAAAAGCAGGTTTTTAAAAGCACTACCTCTATTTTTTTCTGTTCTCTGGGGATCTTTTAAATCAATAGATGAAATATGCTTCAGGTTAAGCTATTAATTTGCATACAAATAAGGCATCTATACTTTTTTTGAAGGAAGAAACTCAAAAACAGATATAATTCAGTATGTATAGATATTTGTAATTCAAAATTGGGTTATCATGTTACCTGTGTTCAGGCATATATATTCCAATTTTTATCAGCTTTTTTAGAGCGCATTTTGAACTCTTCCCTCTTAAATATATGCTTGGATCATATGAAAACTGATTTATTCTTTCAATATGCAATATTAGCAACCAACTAAATAAGAGTTCACACATTAAGTGGTGCATTGATAGAAAAGCATGGACAGGCTTTTCTACTCATCTAATAGCAGGAAAAATGGCATGAACTTAGATCCATGAATTTGCCAGGTGCTGCACTATATTTTAGCAAAATGTTTCTGTGTGCTTCCTTGGCATCCTTCTTACTTTGCCTAAATCACTTGCCTCAACAGTGACCTTTGGCCTGCTTAATAAGCAGCTTTCCAGACCTGGTGCATAAACTCCCCCAGACCCCAAACCCACACCTGTGACCACCACCCACACTACCCTCAAATCTCACCAGAAATCCATAGCAGGTCGCAAATGATAAGCTAACCATCTGCATACCCTCGGACTTCCAGGACACCCAGTCCCTTTCCCTTTTTCCATGTGTTTGCTTTAAACTAACTAATCCTTGACTCCTATGGGAAATCTATTAATATCCACCCCTGGACCACAATAAAGGCACAAGTCTATGGGTCCTTCTCATTCTATATGTGTACCTCCTGCCTCCTATTTGAGCTTTCCAAGCGGACTGGGCTTCTTGTCAACACTTAATTGCACTGCTCTGTATCTGTGAGTAAAAAACTATATTTTCTTATGAGTTATGGTCTAAATTTCTCATTGTGTCACAACTGACTTCCACCCAGACCCAAATTTAAAATCCAACTTAAATAAGTTGGAACAAACTAAATGTTTTATATCATTATTTATTTAAAACGGAAAACAATCCCATTTTGAAGATGAGGAAACTGATATACAAAAAAAAATACTTAAGTAGTTCAATGCCTTTTACCTAGTAAGTGACAGACCCTGGACTCAAGCCAATGCTACCAGGTCACAATGTCTGCATTTTAACCAATAGGACAAGCTGTCTCTAAAACTTTCTCAGTTGAATGATGTCTTTTTGTTTGTTTGTCTGGATTTTGTTTTATTTTTAAGTCTTGACAATATACAACATTTATTGTGCAGAATGCACTTTGGAGCCACAAGACATTTTTTTTATTTCTGGAAGTCATATTTATGTTCAAAATATGCTGTGAAATAAGATATGTGTACAAGGAAAACGAAGTAATTAGTGTTTTTTTCTTTTAATATTATTCAGGAGAAAATAATTCTCTTGCTCCATCTTATCTATACAAAATTTAACCATTCTAAAATTTCTATCAAATTCAGCCTCTCTGCAAAGCCTTCTGTAATCACTGTGGATACTAGTATCTTAAATTCCTTTATTTATTTTTATTTTTTAAGATACTTAGATTACATAAGTGTTACATGAAAAATGTAGGGGATTCCCATATGCCCCTCTTCCTACTCCTCCCACACTTTCCCACATTAACAACACCCTTCATTAGTGTGGTACATTTGTTACAATTGATGAACACATATTGGAGTATTGCCACTAAGGTTGGATTACAGTTTACATTATAGTTTAAACTCTCTCCTGCACAATTTTGTAAGTTATGACAAGATATATAATTTATCTGTCAATACAACATCATTCAGGACAGTTCCAATGTCCTGAAAATGCTCCCATATTACACTTTTTTCCCCCTGTCTTTCCTCTCATAACCTCCATAGGCCACTATCTCTACACCAATGATAAAAGTTCTTCCTTTGCTATAGTAGAATAGCAGTAAGTCTATTCTAGTCCATCGTTCATTCCCCAATCCTGTACATTCTGGGATAGGAATGCTCATTCTGCCTCTAATTGAGAGGGGACTTAGATCCCAAGGGGCAGATGGATGGACTATCTTGCTTGCAGTTGTAGACTATCTATGTTCCTTGGGATGGTCATTGTCCATCATCATTTTCTTGTTAGTTGTTCTGGCTGAGTTCAATGAACTGGAGAGTGGGTGTTGCAACTCTGTTAAGATTCAGGGCCTGACTGGCACATGGAAAGCCCAAACCTTTAAGTCTCTTGGACATACACCTCACAACTCTAGTGCTAACCATAGGATCATATAGAAGGGGCAGAAGAGTCATGTGTAGGGAAACCAAGACTGAATCCAACTCTGTCACACTGGGGAGCATAAATTCCAAAGTAGGGCCCACTGGCAGAATGCCAAACTTATGAGCTGTCAGCCCTGCCTATACTTTCTGGATGTCTCTAGAGCCCTCAGGAGCCCAACTATTTGAGGCAATATTTACTGCGGCAGTCAATGGGATCCTGCTGAGGCATGCATAAGCATAACTTCTGGGGTGAACTCCTGACTCACTTTGAAGACTCTTAGCCATATAAACTCATATGTCTTTAGCCTTTCCCTCTTTTGGTCAAGGTCTTTTTCCAGTTGCATTGCTAGTTGGTGCTTGGTAGTAATTGCTTGGTGCCAGGGAGGCTCATCCCTGGGAGTCATGTCCCATTCCAGCTCCATGCTGCAGAGTTAATTCCCAGGTATATATAGCCAAGAAGTCAGAGTTTCCCTTCCTCCGTAACCCCAAAACCAACAGCATAGGCTTAACACCTGCACCAGTCATTTAAGAACACCCAGACCCCAATCACTATTGCTTTAACTCACTTATAGGGTGAAGGATCCAAGTTGGGAAAGGTAAGCCAAGAAGAACAGAATGATAACTCAATAAAGTTTTTATACAAAATACGAGGGGTTGAAATATACATGCTATATTTATATAAAAATACAGATTGAAATATATACTCTATATTTATATAAAGTATAAATGTATATCATATAAACAAATATAAATTGTCCAAGCATATCATAAGTAGCATTATAAACAAATGCCCAATGTATTACTTACTCAATCTTGAACCTGAGAAGATTAGTAAAAAGAGCACTTGCTACAAATTCAGGAAACTTGGTTCTTAGTCCCAGTTCACTAGTCAGGTACCTTTAGGCAGGCAATTTAATGTTGCTTTGTCACAGTTTCATTACAATCTACATACAGTAGATTAGATAAATTGATCCTAAAAATTCTGTTATTCACCTCCAAATCTTTTTTTTATTAAAGATTTATTTTTTATTTATCATACATTCTCCCTGCCCCCCTTTTTGCTTGTTCTTGCTGTGTTCATTTTTTTTTTTCTCTGCATTCTTCTGTGTCTGCTTGTCTCCCCCTGCTGGGGCGACCTGCTGGCACGGCAGCCTGCCTGCTGGTGAGGGCTTGCCCTTGCTTGCAGGGGCTTGCCTTTGCCCACGGGGCTTGTCTTTTTGCCCCCACCCTCCGTGGAGGCTTGCCTTTGCCTGCGGCAGCGTGCCCTACCCACGGCAGCATGCCCCGCCCACATTGGCTTGCTTTCTCGAGGTGGTCCACCCATTAGAAGAGGCTCAGGGACCAAACCCAGGGCCTCCCATGTGGTAAACCGGCGCCCTACCAACTGGGCTATCCAGCCGGCCCCCAAATCTTTTTAGCTCTTGTAAATGCTCATAATGCTACCCAACTGACTCAGGCTAAATAAGCCTTTTAATAAGAGCACCTGCATTGATTACATTCTTACTAACTGCCATGCCCCATGCTCAATACATGCATTAAAAAAAAAGCAATATCAATTTAACAAAATCTTTTCAAGTATAACTTAGTAATTATCGCCATTGACAGACCATCACATAAAGAAACTGAGGTTTAGTGTCTTGCCCTGGATCAAAAATATTTTGAGTGGCAATTGTGATCCCAGGTTGACCTGCCATTAGACCTATGTAATTAATCACAATGCAGGTTCGTCTGTAATCATATCCTGTAATGCTTGGAAAATTTTTTTGATTTAGAAATATTGCCCATTACCTTTTTTTCATTTCCACTTAATCTCCACTAAATAAATAGCTAGCAGCAGAAATAGCCTGTGAAATAATGAAACAGTTTTCTAATTGTTTAGCAAACAATATTTTTACTGGAAAAAAATTACCAAAGTATACAATCAATTTAAAAAGCTAAATACAGTCTTCTTTAAATTGATAGAAAATATTTTCTTTCTCAATTATTACTAGTACTCTTTTTATGTATTCCACTATAGATAAGTCAATGAAGAAGTTTTCTATTGAGGCTAATGCTTTTGATAAAAAATGGCAAGACCTTGGGAAATAGGTTTCCTTCTTTTTGCTTCATCATACAAATTTCTAATCAAATATAACTCACTATTTAATGTAATAGAGCCCTCTTTGTCATATATTTTGCCTTTCATAGAATAATACACAGAAATATTAATAAAAAGGTAGCTTCCATAATTGCAACTTTATGCCTAACTTACTACTCAGTGCACTCTTCAAGTTTAGAACTATTACCACAAAATTAAGGGTAGATGAAAGCCCTAAAGGGGAAACAATGGAAATGTTGATTAAATTTATTAATCATTTAACATAAACATCCTGTGAATTTTTATGTGTCTCATCTATTATTTGTGTTTTTCTGGCTGAACTGAACAATGATACATAAGTATTAATTATGTAGTATACAGGAGAAATGTGTTCTAAGAAAATAAAATGGTAATTTTTTCTTCATTTTTTTCCTTTATTAGAGAATTTGTGGGTTTATAGAACAATCATGCATAAAATACAAGATTCCCATACACCACTCCACCAACAAGACATTGTACTGGTGTGAAACATTTGTTACAATTGATGATAGCACATTTTTATAATTGTGTTATTAATTAAAGTCCATGGTTTAAGTTAGCATTCACTGTATAGTGTAGGCCCATAGATTTTTTAAAAATTTCATTCTGTTTCCATATATACAATATAACATTTTTCCTTTTAATCATATTCAGATATATATTACAGTGCTGTTAATTTTGTTCACAATGTTATGCTACCATAATCACCATCCATTATCAAAATATTTCCATTTTTCAAAAAAGAACCTTGTACACTTTAAGCCTTAATTACCCATTCCCTATTCCCACCACATCCCCTGGTAACCTATATTCAAGATTCTGATTATATGAGTTTGTTTATTCTAATTGTGTGAAATCAGTGAGATCATACAATATTTGTCCTTTTGTGTCTGGCTTATTTCACTCAATGTGATACCTTCAAGTCTCAATCATTTGTCATATATGTCAGAACTTCATTCCTTTTCACAACTGAATAATATTTCATTGTATGTATATACCATGTTTTTTTAGATTCATTTATCAGTTGATGGACACTTGGGCTGCATCCATCTTTTGAAATTGTGAATAAAGCTGCCATGAACATCAGAGTACAAATATCTGTTAGAACCCCTGCTTTTAATACTTTTGGGTGTATACCTAATAGCCTATTGCCAGGTCATATGAGGGTTCTATACTTAACTTTACGGTACACCAGATTATCTTCCACAGTGGCTGTACCATTTTACATTGCCACAGCAATGAATGATTGTTTCTATTTCTCCACATCCTTTCCAACACTTGATATTTTCTGTTTTTTTTTTTTAATAATAGCCATTCTAATGGGTGTGAAATGGTATCTCATTGTGATTTTGATTTGTATTTCCCTAATAACACTAGTGATGTTGAGCATCTTTTCATGGACTTTTTAGCTATTTGTATATCATCTATGTAGAAATGTCTCTTTGAGCCCCTTACTCAATTTTAATTGAGTTGTCTTTTTGTTGTTAAATTGAAGGATTTCTTTATATATACTGGATATTTATCTGTTATTGCATATTTTCTCCCATAGTGTAGCTTGTCTTTTTGATTACTTGACAAATTTCTTTGAGGAATAACAGGCTTTTTAATTATTATTTTGATGTAGTTCCATTTATCTATTTTTCTTCTGTTGTGTGTGTTTTGTATGTGAAGCCTAAGACACCATTATATCACACAAAGTCCTGAAGATGCTTTCCTACATTTTTTCTAGGATTTTGATAGTTTTAGCTCTTATATTTAGGTCTTTGATTCATTTTGTGTTGAATTTTGTATATTGTGTGAGGTAGGAATCCTCCTTCTCTTATTTTTTGCAAATGGAGATCCAGTTTTCCCAGAATTATTTGTTAAAGAAACTATTTCCTAGTTGAGTAGTCTTTGCCATCTTGTAAAAAATTAGTTAGCCATAAAGAAACAACCCAAGTGTCCATCAGTCAATGAATGGATAAACCAAATGTGGTATATACATACAATGCAATACTATGCTGCTATAAAAAGTAAAGAAATTGGGAAACATAAGATAACATGAATCTTGAGGACATCATGCTGAGTGAAATAAGCCAGAAACAAAAGGACAAATATTGTATGGTCTCACTAATATGGACTAAATATGATGAGTAAATACATTGTTTTAGTTTGCCAAAGGGCTGCCAATGCAAGTACCAGAATGTGCTGGCTTTTATAATGGGGATTTAGTTGGGGTAAACACTTATAGTTCCAAAGATGTGAAATTAACAAACAAGGTTTCAGTAGAGATACCTTCTCATCAAAGTCTGCTACCTTGTGGTGAAGCAAGATGGCTGCAGATCTCTGCCGCACTCTCTGTCTTTCCCTCCAGAATCTGCTGTCTCCTGGAGCTCAGCTATGGGAAAGCAGGCATAGGGCTTATCTCTTTATTCACCTCCTCTATCAGTCTCAGCTGCTCTGCTTTTTTCCTGAGTTCAGTTGTAAGCTATCAGGCATATGGCTCATGTCTCCCTAGACCTCAGTTCTTTAAGCCCCTCAGAAGCTTCTCTCTTTGCAGCTCAGCTGTGGGTGAAATTGGAGCCTTTTCTCTCAATGGCAGCATCAAATACGGTGACTTCCTTTATCTGTGTCTCCATTTTTATCAGACCAGCAAATGGGCAGAGACTTAACCTGAGTTATACCTCACTGACATGTTTCAATTGAAAAAATCTCACATCCATAGGAATGGATTAGTGCATAAACATAATCTTTCTCTTTTTGGTATTCGTAAAATAATTTCAAACTGCCACACATGTGGAGTTAAATTATAGAGTGTAGCTTACTAGGAGATACGATGAGGGCTGAGAAGGGGTACTGATGCTTAATGTATGTGGAATTTTTAATTAGCGTGACTGTAAAAAGTTGATGATTGGCTTTTCCATTTATGCAAATAAGGTTGTTGGAATTTTGATTGGGATTACATTGACTCTATAAATTGCTTTTGAGAGTATTGGCATCTTAATGAACTCTTCCATTTATCAGGTCTTCTTTGATGTGTTTTAGCAATGTTTTGTAGATTTTTGTGGACAGGTCCTTGACATTCTTGGTTAGATTTATTCCTAGATATTTGATTCCTCTGGTTGTTACTGTGAATGGAATTTTTTCTTGACTTATTGTTCTGATTGTTCATTGCTTGTGTATAAAAACACCACTTATTTTTGGATGTTGATCTTGTCCCCTGCTATTTTGCTGAATTAATTTATTAATGCTAGGAGCTTTGTTGTGGATTTTTCAGGATTTTCTGTACATAGAACATATCATCTGCAAATAGGGAAACTGAATTCTTCCTCTCTACTTTGGATGCCTTTTATTCTTTTCTTACCTATTAACTTTGGCAAGAGTTTCCAGTACAAAGTTAAATAGCAGTGGTAACCGTGGGCATCCTTGTCTTATTCCTGATCTTTATCATGTTGAGGAAGTTTCCTTCTATTCCTATATTTTAAAGTGTTTTTATGAAGAAAGTGTGCTGTATTTTATTAGATGCCTATTCTCTGTTGATTGAGATGATCATGTGTTTTTTTGCTTCATTATGTTAATGAGGAGTATTACATTAATTGATTTTCTAATGTTGAATCAGCCTTGTGTACCTGGGATGAATCCTATTTGATCATGGTGTATAATTCTTTTAATATACTGTTGGATTTGGTTTCCTCGTATTTTGTTGATGTTTTTGCATCTACATTCATAAGATATATTGGTCTGTAGTTTTCTTTTATTGTGGTTTCTTTATCAAGTTTTGGTATGAGGGTGATGTTGGCCTCATAGAATGAGTTAGAGAGCTTTCCCTTCTCTTCAATTTTCTGGAAGAGAGTGAATAGAATTGGAGTTAACTCTTCTGGGAATGTTTGGGAAATTTCCCCTATGTGATGACCATCTGGTCCTGGGCTTTTCTTTGTTGGTTTTTTTTTGTTTGTTTGTTTGGTTTTTTTTGAGGCCAGGGATTGAACCCAGGACCACATATGCAGCAAGCTAGCACTCAACCACTAGGCCACATTGGCTGCCCTGAGTTGGTTTTTTCATTTGTTTGCTTGTTGTCTGTTTTTTTTTTGTTGTTGTTTATTTGCTTGTTTGTTTTTAGCACACATTGGGGACAGAATCATCTGCTCCCCTGTTGGGATGTTTTTTATTATTGATGCAATCTCTTTACCAGTAATTTTTTTGTTGAGCTCTTCTATTTCTTTTTGAGTAGATGTAGGTATTTTGACTGCTACTAAAACTTATCTCTTTCATATAGGGTTTCCAATATTGGCATATAATTGTTCATAGGGTCCAATAATAGTCAATTTTATTCCAATAGGGTCAATAGTATCATTCCCCTTTTCAGTTATGATTTTCATTATTTGTATCCTCTCCCTATTTTTCTTTTAGTCTAGCTAAAGGTTTGTTGATTTTATTGGTGTTTCAAAAGAAAACACTTTTTGGTTTAGTTTATTTTCTCTATTGTATTATTTTTTCCCTTTGCTTTCTATTTCATTTATTTTTCCTCTCATCTTTTTATTTCCTTCCTTCTGCTTGATTTGGGTTGGGTTTGCTCTTCATTTTCTAGTTCTTCCAGATTTGATGTTAGTCTCTGAGTTGAAGTCTTTCTTCTTTTTTTAATGTAAGTATTTGGAGCTATAAATTTTCATCTCAGTACTGCCTTTATTGCATTTGATAAGTATGTATGTTATATTTTCATTTTCATTCACATTAATATATTTCCTTATTTCACTTCTGACTTCCATTTTAATCCATTTGTTGTTTAAGAGTATATTGTTTAATTTCTACATATTTGTGAATTTTGCCTTTCTCCCTGCTGGTAAAAAATTTATCAGGATTGAATTGAATCAGTATATCAATTTTGGTAGAGTTGACATCTTAATGATATTTAGTCTACCAAACCTTCGACACAAAATGTTCTTCCATTCATTTACAATAATTTCTTTTAGAAATACATTGTAGTTTTCTGAATATAAGTGCTTTATATTCTTGGTTAAGTGTTTGATTATTTTGGTCACTATTGTAAATGGAATTTTTTTCCTGACTTCCTTCTCAGATTGATCATCACTAGTGTGTAGAAGCACCACTGGTTTTTGCACATTAATCCTGTATCCTGACCCTCTGCTGAAATCATTTATTAGCTCTAGCAGCTTTGTAGTAGATTTTTCAGGACTTTCTAGGTATAGGATCATATCATCTGCCAATTGTGAAAGTTTTATTCTTTCTTTCTGATGTTGATTACTTTTATTTCTTTTTCTTGCATGATTGCTCCAGCTAGAACTTCTAGCATTACACTAAACAGTAGTGACAGTAGGCATCCTTGACTTCTTCTTTATCTCAAAAGGAAAGCTTTTATTAGTTCAGCATGAGTACAATGTTAGCAGTGGGTTTTTAATAAATGGCCTTTATCATGTTGAGAAAGTTCCCTTCGATTTCTATCTTTTGTAATATTTTCTTTATCAAGGAAGGATACTATAGTTTGTCAAATGCCTTTTCTGTGTCAATTGATAAAATCGTGTGATTTTTCTTCTTTGATTTATTAATGTGGTATATTACACTGATTGATTTTCTTGTGTTGAACAACACTTGCATGTCTGGTATAAAAGCCACTTGACCATGATGAACAATACTTTTAAAGTATTGTTGGATTTGATTAGCAAGTATTTTGTTCAGGATTTTTGTATGTGTATTCCTTAGAAAATGGGTTTGTAATCTTCTTTTCTGTGATATCTTTATCTGGCTTTGGAATTAGGGCGATATTGACTTCATAGAATGAGTTTGGTAGCGTTCCTTCTTGTTCAATGTTTTGGGATAGTTTGAGTAAGATTGGTATTAAATCTTTGAATGTTGGTAGAACTCACTTGTGAAACCATCTGGTCCTAGGCTTTTCATTTTGGGGTGGTATTTGATGACTGTTTCGATCTCTTTACTTGGGATTGGATTGTTGTGGTCTTCTATAATTTCTTGTGTCTGTGGAAGTTGTTTGTTCATAAAAATTTTTTCTAATTTCATCTACACTGCCTAGTTTGTTGGTGTACAGTTGTTCATAGTATCCTCTTATGATCTATTTTATTTCTATGGGGGCAGTAGTAATGTTCATTTTCATTTTTTAGTTTTATTTATATCTATCCTCTCTTTTATTCTTTGTCAGTCTAGCTATGGGTTTGTCAATTTTATTAATCTTATCTAAGAACCAACTATTTGTTTTGTTAATTCTATTGATTGTTTCTTTGTTCTCAATTTCATTATTTTCTATTCTGATCTTTCATTCATTATTCTTGCTTTGGGAATAGTTTACTGTTCTTTTTCTAGTTCCTCCAAGTGTGTAGTTAGGTCATTGAATTTAGGTCTTTCTTCATTTTTAATGTAAGCATCCAGGGATATAAATTTCCCACACAGCACTGCCTTCACTGTATTCCATATGTTCTGATATGTTGCGTTCTCCTTTTGCCTCTAGATATTTATTAATTTCTCTCAAAATTTCTTCTTTGACTCACTGATTATTTAAGAATGTGTTTAATCTCCATATATTTGTGAATTTTTCCGTTTTCCTCCTCTTGTTGATTTCCAACTTTATTCCATTATGATCAGTAAAAGTGCTTTGTATAATTTCAATCTTGTTGAATTTATTGTTATCTGCTTAGTGACTCAACATATGGTCTATCCTGGAAAAAGATCCATGGGCACTTGAAAATAATGTATATTCTACTGTTTGGGGGTGCAATGTTCTGGATATGTCTATTAGGCTTAGTCCATTTATCATATTATTCCAGCTGTTTCTTTATTGATCCTTGGCCCATGTGTTCTATCCAATGCTGAGAGTGGTGTATTGAATATTATTGTAGAGGTATCTATTTCTCCCTTTGATTTTGCCAGTGTTTGCCTCATATATCTTGGGGCATCCTCATTAGGTGCATGTATATTTATGATTGTTATTTCTTCCTGGTGACTTGTCCCTTTTATTAATAAATAATGCCTTTCCTTGTCTCTAATAACAGCTTTGCTTTTAAAGTCTATTTTATCCAATATAAGTATAGCTACTCCAGCACTTTTTGAATACCGCATATGTGGAACAGCTTTTCCACCCTTCACTTTCAATCTATTGGAATCCTTTGGTCTATGGTGAGTATGATGCAGATAGGATATAGATGGCTCATATTTTCTTATCCATTTCACCAGTCTGTGTCTTTTGATTAGGGAGTTTAATCCATTAACATTCAGTTTATTACTGTAAAGACCATTCTTATTTCACTCAATTTGATCTGTGGGTTTTATCTGTCATTTTATTTTCACCAATCTTTTGACACTTTTAGTTACTTTTACTGATATTATATTCATTTCTAAACTCTCTCCCAAGCCTCTCATTCTTTTGTCTTTTCTTTCCAGGCTGTAGCACTCCCTTTAGTATTTCCTGCAAAGCTGGTTTCTTTATTACAAACTCTCTCATTTTCTGTTTATCTGTGAATGTTCTAAACTCACCTTAGTTTTTGAAAGACAATTTTGCTGTATATAAGATTCTTGGCCGGAAGTTTTTCTTTTGCAATATCTTAAATATATCATACCACTGCCTTCTTGCCTCCATTGGTCTGGTGAGAAATTGACACTTAATCTTATTGGTTATCCCTTATATGTTATGTATTGTTGTCCCGTTTTCGTGGGGCGAATGGGGTGACGAGCAGGATGATGGGGGAGCACGCTGAGGCATCCGGGGGTTGGGGGAGCACGCTGAGGCACTCTGAGGGTGGCGAGAGAAAATAAGGACAGCAGGCAAGTTTTCTCTTGGTTCAGCATTGGAGGATCATTTATTGAGGAAGTGCACAGCCTTTTATAATCTAGGTAAGGGATGGTGTAGGCGGCAGGGCAAGAAGAGAGTGGGAGTGCATGGCAGGCTAGGATTGGACACAGTCGGTTGCTAGGGAGGGTTTACTAAGTGTGGAAG
>PVKH010006885.1:0-20661 GCA_004027955.1 Chaetophractus vellerosus | reverse complement strand
CTGCAGCTGCTTAATTCCAGAACTAATGAGCTCTCTATAAGCACTGAAACATCCACCCTCTGCTTTTTGGTAGGAGAAAAGGAGAAAAAAACAGTTATATTTTTCCTATCCCTATCCCCCAGCCCTATTCCTAGTCAAGAACCTTGAGCAAAACTCTTTTCTTCATATCAGAGGAGGAAAGTGAGGAGGGCTTTTTCTTATGTGCAGAGAAATACTCCAAAGAGGGAGGAGCTTCACTGCAGGCCCTTTGAAACTAACGACCCACCTGCTCCCAATCCAGGTTTTTCCAGCTTTTACCTCTCTGTTGGGGTTTTGTTGGATGGAAGTACAAAATTACTGTGGTTTTGTGTTTGCTTTTTTAAAGATGGTTTCTGCCAACCAAGACATAAGATTAGTCTATTCTCAGCACAAGAACCTCTATTTTGGCCTCTCTGTGTTCTTCCTGAGGACAGCCAGGCCCCCACGGGCCTTCCAGCATGCAGGGCAAAATAAAGAGGATTTCTATATCCAGAGGTGGCATAACTTTACATTCTACCCACAGCTTTGTCTGTGGCAGCCAATCTTCATTGTGAAGTCAGCAATTCCAGGAGAGCAGGAGAGGTCATTCACCTCCCTTGAAAAGCAGGTGGCCACTGCAGGAACCTGGACACATTTTCACTTTTAATAGCAGGTCTCCCTAATTCCTGTGGTCTGCAAGGAGCCTGGAAATCACAGGGCAAAAGCAAAATAAAGAAGGGAGGGAAGGAGAGAGCAAAGCTGAAATCTAGCAAAAACCCATTACTCTATGTGTTTGATGTGCTGCAGGCAGCATTCCATCTCCCACACACCTGCTGAGGGGTAGTCCAGTGTAAGGAACCCCAGGCAGGGGGCTCCCCCTGGTGAATTCTACCTCTCAGAAGGAAGCTGGGTAGGACAGACTTTGGATCTGGGAGGTCAGGGCAGGATTAGGATGAGGAACCAATAGCCACAGATTTAGCCCAGTTCAAACAGCACAGAAACACCCAAAAGGACAAGGACTCATTGATTTACTCAACAAATACTTACTGAGTACCAAGCACTGTTGTCAGCGCTTGAGAGAACAGGAGGATGGCTAATGCTGACCACACTCCCTGACTCAGAAGCGGCCAAGGGAACAATCACCAGGAAGAGAGCCAGTGAGGGTCCACACTGGTCATGAAGGAAAGACAAGATGTAGAAGACCTGACAATCCTGTGGTCACAGGTGACCCCTGCCCACAGGCTCTGCCTTGTTCCTGGAGGGCAACACTATAGTAAGCCTTTGCTGACCTACAAAGTTTATTCTTTCTTTGACAAAATGATTCTGTTTCACACTGGTTTTCAACCCTGGCTGCACAACAGAATTACCTAAGGATCTTTTAAAAATCCTGATGCCCAGACCTCAGCCCAGATGAAATCAGACCCCCTGGGGGTGGCACCCAGGCTTCAGTATTTTCTAAAACTCCCTGGGTGATCCCAAAGTGTAGCCATGATTGAGAACCACTGCACAGAGGTGTTTGCCCAAATTGCCTCTCTAGCTTTTTTCTGCTTCCATATTCCTCTAATCCAAGCTGTTATTTTTCTTTTTCCTTTTTAGTTTCTTCTACTTTGTCCTTTCAGCAGATAATTTTATAATATTCCATTAAACCTTTTTCATGCATTATTTTGCTTTTTCTCGTTAAATTTCCATTGCCTGCTCCACTAACTCCATCTTTCCATTATGTTTGTTTTGTGTTGTGTTTTTAGTTTGTCATCAGCATTCATGGGGCACTTGATAAGGGCAGAGTACTATAGTAGGCATTTAACTGCTACTAAAACTTAAATCCGATGCAATATTTTCAGTTAAATCCTGTGCTACAGTTATGAGCTCTTATCCTATGGAAGATTGACATTTTAGCAATGTAATACCTCCCTTCCTAGGAAGCAACTTCCTTGGTGTATAAATAAAAGATCCAAAATAAATGCATTGCTACAAAAAATAAAAGTAATATCCACAACGGTGGGGAAAGACACACTGACAGTCTGAAGCTAAATATTAGCACGCCCCTGCCAAAATCTTGGCCTCACTCTAGGGGAAGGATGCTGCCATTTCAAGCAGAAAGAAAAGGATCTCAATTGTACGTACAATGAGTGAAGTTGTTCTCTGGGGACAGGAAATCTGCTGACTCGGGTTCATTTCCTCATTGTCTGCAGGCAAAGCCCAAGCACACCCAGGCAAGTGACTGAGATGCTGAGGGTTAAGAGGAGGAAGAAAACGGCCGGTACTAGAAAGAGAGCCCTTCAGTCCTCCTGTGGAGTCACACCCTTTACCCTCCAGTTGCCCTGTTGCCCTGCTGCATAGGTAAGAGCAGACTTGGAGCTTCCAGGGCCTGGTGAGCCTCTGATAGCCGGAAACACAGAGCTCAGCACCCCACTCAGCACACCATAGAAACCAGTGAGTGTTTGCTGAATGACCAAATAAATGATTTCCTTAGTGAAATTCCCCCTGGAATGGTTGGGAGGAAGACTGAAATGGCAGGTGGCTCTGCAATCCCGCACTGCTACTTCAGTCCCTTGATACTGTGACATGGCTCCTCAGCTTCTCTATCTTCCTTTAACCTTGATTTTATTTTTTCAGGAATCAAGCCAGAATCAAGCAAAAGTTTGCAGTGCCAAATGACAGAGGAGGGGGTGAATGTTATGCAATGGTATAAGAAAAATCATATGACTCCCTGACATCTATGGGTCCTGGCCTCCAACTCACCTTTCTTGGGAGTGTTGAGAATTCAACCAGCCAGTTCTTCCTGAAGATTCTCCTAGCTACAGGGAAGAGAAGAGGAGGGGACTTACTGTGCTGCCCTACCCACGGCGCCCCTCCTCTGTCTCGAGGGAGGTCACAAACCCATGCCTGCCCCTCCCACCCATCACACTGGTCCACTGACCCCCAATGCATGTCTAACTGGAGATCACAAGATGCACTTGCATGCTTTATTTCATAACTACCGACAACCACAGGCAGGTATAATTCCCATTTAATTGCCCAGAAAACTGAGGTCTGGAGAGGTTAAGTGACTTGCAAGTAAGTGGTAGAATCAGGACGCAAACCCACATCTTTCAAGTCTAAATTCAGTGGTCTCTCTACTTCAGCACAGCTACCCCTTGAACTACACTCAGCAATGAGGAAAGAGGACCCCCAAGTTTCAGGATTTCTTCCAGCCCCGTCTTGTATGTCACACACCCTCTGAGCAGAGGTAGGGTGATGCAGCCACCTGCCCCTCAGTGATTTGTGCAAATTCAAAGGAACAGACAGTGAGTTCAGAGAAGTGTTTCGAAAAACAGGAAAAACAGCTCTCCACTTGAGATTATGAGGAAAGGAAAAATGAAACAGCTTTAGTGAAGGCTGAGGTCCCTTCTGCCCTCAAATGTTTAATTCATCCTTCTGTTCCCAATGAGGCCAATAAACAGACCTTCCTCCAACACTGTGTAATCTGTTGGTTGATTTGTCTGGGGCTCCCAACCAGCACCTGGTCCTAAAAATGAAATATTAACTACAAAGCCCTTCCAGTTTTCTCTAGCCAGTTTAGACTACTAGGAAATCCAGAAACATGTGTGGCAGTTTGTGTAACAGGGTGAGCAGTTCCTTTCTTAACCGTCCCCTGTCTATGACATCAGTCTGGTAAGGCTGAAGGAAGTAGAGCTCCCATAACGACATGGCCTATCTTCAGAGCCACAACCCAAAGACCTGGAGGTATTTCCTGTGGCTGTCATCTTGGAATTGATCACCCCACGGTTCTCCTTTTGCTCTCCTTCCATATTGTGGAAGCAGCACACTTTCAGTTCAGACATCCTGTGGGCACAAAAAATCAATTTAGTTCAATTCAAACAGCATTTTTGAGGACCTCTGTGGGTTCAACAGGTGCTTTTTTGGGGGATCATACAGGGGATAAAGACAGACCAAATAATAAGTGCAAGAGAACATTTGTATAAAGCACTGTATACAATGGCAGCTTCTGAATCTCTACAAAGGAGGGATTGAGGGGTGGCACTCTAGTTGGAAGATGCCTCAGGAACTTGTCTTGAGGCTGTATTTCCATATCACCTAAGATTGGGAAAGATATCAGAGAGTGGGAGGCTGAAGGAGATTATGGGGAAGGATGGCTAACAACCCCCCCCTCCCAAGCCCCTTCAAACAGCTCTTGCTTTGCCTACTGACTGGTCAAATCTCAGGTCAAATTATTATTTTTATGGGGAAGGAGGAAACTAACATTTATTGAGCCAAGTGTTTGCAAGTGTAATTTCATCCATTCCTTACACAAACCCTATGTGTTCTCTTTCCCCATTTTACAGACTACAAAGAGATGAGTTCTTCCCAGAACTCCATGTCACATGAAGCGACAGACATTTCCCAGCCTTGGAAGTTCTGGCCTAATCACCGGACAAAATGCCTGAGTACAAGAAACACAGACTGCATAGAGCCTGAGTCCAAAGGCAGGGCTCTGGCAGGCTTTTCTACCTTGTTCCCTTCAGCAGAAACCATCCCCATCCAAATAAGAGTAAGTCTACCAGGCGCAGCCCAAGAGAGGCTATAATTTTGTTCAGTCCATCTTCTCCTGCCCAGGCCCAGGCCAGCTGTGCATGGCAGGCCCTGACTTTCTCTCCACAGCCCAGTGGAGCACTTCTAGCCACACTCTGCCTCACACTTCCACCAACTCATGCCCTTCCCTTCCCCTCCCCTACCGTCCTCTACCTCTAACTTTGATTTATTGTCTGTGCTAACTCTCCCCTAGTCAGGCCTAGAGGAAGGTTGTTTTGGCCCACTAACAATAAGCTCTTAAAATTATTTTAATGTGTGGCAGATATATATCGCAGTCATAAACATAAGTACATTCTTAAGGTTTTTTAAAATGGCTTCCCAAATAGTGTGGAATATTTCAAGTGTAACTACCAAGGAAGAGGAGTTTACTTTAGTCCTGCTAACTGTTCTTTTGATATTAGCATAGCTTTAAGCCCATGGTCCTACTACCTCAGGGCTTTGCTACATGTCCTCATTTCTTATACAGAATGTTCTTTCCCACCAATATCCCGTATACCTGATATAGGAAGTGGAGTCCCTGAAAGAAAGAGAGAACACTCTTGAAGGGGGTGATTAGAAAGAGTCTAATGAAAGGGTCATTTACAAAGGCCTGGGCAAGGTTAGGGGAAACCAAAAATAGATGGTGAATCAGGGAGTAGACAGGGGACTGGCAACAGGGAAGCCACTACCACCCCAGCCCTGGAACATGGAAGGGAAGAGTCATTTGTAGAACCTGCAGCCATAGCAGAGGAGCTGAAACCTACAGCAGAGCCTACACCAGCCTGCAGCCTGGCAGGGAGGGATCTGGTGTAATAAATATCCCACCTCATTCTCCTCCTTCATGCCAATCTTCTGATGGTGTCTTCCTTTGGACAAAGCAAATGGGATTCCAGAAAACAGTGAACCAGAAGGATGCTGTCCATTAAGTTTTGCCTTTGTAGACAAAGGGAAGTAGAGCATGGCTCTGGAGGGACCAACAGTCAATATCCAGCACATCTCTGTAATTTCTGCTTTTGAATCAGCTCTCAACTGGAATGTCACCTCTTCAGAGAAACCTTCCCTGGCCTCCTGACCAGATTGTGGCCCCTGTTACATGCTCTCATAATCCTTCTTCTCTTTCAGAGCATTTAGCTGCAATGGAGGAATAAATTATGCAAATTTAGTGATGACTGACTCATGCTAAAAATGAGCTCTATAAGAGAAGAGACCACATCTGTCATTCATCAATCAATACGCACGTCTGGCACATAGCAAGAATGATAAGATTTATAGGGTGTACTAAGAATAAGGCAAGCTGATATAAAGAAATAAAGCACATAGGACCAGAGAGGTTGCCTTCAACAACATTAAAAGAACTATATACACTGAGCACCATTATGTCCTACAGGTGCATACTGATGGTGTAATTTGTAACATCAATGAAAGCAACCTTAAGTACTTGCTAATGGTCATATGGGAATGGTGAATAGGATGCACAGTTGGACAGAATGAGGTAGAGCAGGGGTGGGAAGAGCAACTTTCAGGGGGTCAAGCAAACTTGGGCTTACCCCTATCTATATTTCCTCAGGCCACTCTGGTCCTGGTCACACCAGGGAAACCAAGAAACCTTAGGTGGGTCTTTCCTCCACTTGCGCGGGAATTTAGGTCCTGGGCCCATCCACAGATATTAGATGCCACCTTCAAGCTTGCCTCTTGCAGCTTCTCCTGCACTCTCCAGTTCCCATTGTTCATTTACCTGCTTGATTTCAGAATTTCAAAGATTGTTGTTTGAAAATCAACTGTAGGTCTCAAGATTTCAAACACTCCCCTCTTTGGAAGTACATATAAATTTAGGGTGTCAAAAACAGAGTTGCAGTGTGGTTTCTGTGGTTTTCTTTCCTTTATTAAAGGAGTTGAGGGCTTACATAACAATCATGCATAAAATACAGGATTCCCATATACCACCCCACCACCAACCCCGTGCTTTGATGTGGAACATTTGTTACAATTGATGATAGCACATTTTTATAGTTGTACTATTAATTAAAGTCCATGGTTTAACTTAGGATTCACTGTGCAGTGTAGTTCCATGGATTTTTCTCTTTAATTTTTATTGTTACCATACATACAGTTTAGCATTTCTCCTTTTTAATCATATTCAGATATATATTTCAGCACTGTTAATTGCATTTCTGAGGTTTGAAACAATACTTTTACTTTGTCTAATTCCATAAAGATGACCTAAGAACCCTTCAAAAATGAAGGTAGATGAGCTCAATAAAGACCAAGAAACTCTGGCTCAAATTTGATGACAATGCTTCATTGGATTTTCCTTTACACACGGGTGAATCACGCTTATTCAACTTTGCCTACAGGGCATTTGCAGCCAACACAACAATCATTACAGCAACCTCAGCCTTTGTGCACATTCTTTTAATCACATCATCTGATGTTTCTTTTGACTATAGCTTTAAATATCGACAATTCTTCTTCTTGGCATTAACTGTAAATATCACCACAGAGTGTCCAAAATGAATATCTGACATGAAAATGGAGCAACAATATCACAATGAACTTGTAAGGCAGGAAGTGGAAACTGCCTTGTAATCAAACAAAAAAGCTGCCTTAACCTTCCTGTCATTTGGTCTTATTTGTCTGGCCCACATTATTGGTCTAGAAAGTGGCATTATCCTCTCATTAACAGGCAATAGACCCTGTGAGCCTGCAGTGATTGGCAAGACCCCTCTAGGAAAAAGGAAGAGCTGATTGGGGCTGGTTTCCTCAGGCACAAATGTGTCACTGAGAACCTGCTGACTCAGAGGAGGGACCAGCTCGAGGGCGAGCTGGAAGGCAGAGCTGTCCCTGAGTGGAGCCATGCAGAGGATCTGCTGCCTCATCCATCTCAGCCTCTTCTGGGCAGGTAAGGCAGATCCCAGAACCTCAACCAAGCACGGCTTGGCAGCAAGGAGGCATCAAGTTTCCCAGGGCCTGGTTCTCATGGACAGGTCCCCTTACTCAATGATCTCTGCCCCTCCCTTGTATCTTTTCTCTCAGGAATCATGTCAGCCGTTGTGTTGGTGCCTCAAAAGCAAGTAGAGATTGTGTCTGTGGGAGGGTCTGTCACCCTCAAGTGCTCCATGGAAGGAGGAACGATGAGTAACTACTACATGAACTGGTACCGGATGACCCAGGACCACACATTGACTTTCATATACCGAGAAGGGAACCTCTATGGCCCTGGTTTCCAGAGCAGGTTCCGTGGCAACATTGATTCTTCAAACAACCTGGCTGTACTTGAGATTCTTGAGGCATCAGTGAGAGATGAAGGCTCTTACTACTGCGCCAGTGTTGATCACCCTGCTGCAATTCCACTTCTGAGTGGCTCAAAAACCATCGAGATCTATGTAGAACAGCACTTCCAACAGATCATGCATTTCTCTTGCATAAATATTTTCAGAAATGGGGGTCAGGCAGGGTTGGTGTTCCTGCCTTTCTGTCAGGCTCCATCACACTGGACTTGGCCGTGCACTTCCCTGGTGCTCAACAGGCAACCCCCAGTGGAGTGTGCCCAGAGCGGAACAGGAGAGAAGAGAGTCAGAGCCAAAACCAGGAATCATAGCATCTACTCATACACTCTGAGCAATTTCCTTGGAGCTTCTTTAATGGTTTAGCTGCACACCCTAAATGCTTAGTGTATGGCATAGTCTGAAGAACTACATTCCAAAGCATAATCCTGGGTAATGCCCAGCTTACTCCCCAGCCAAGTACACCAGGAAAATGGCTGTTCTTTATAATTTTATAAATTGTTCCATGCATTTTAGCCATGATTTCCCCATGAAATTCTTGTCAATTATCTCCCCAAAACAGTTACATTCCAGCCCCTAAGGGCATATCTCTCTGTTGTCCACCCCAAGGCCACTCACTCTGTCCAGGTGTCGTGATTCCCATGCAGGCCTCATTCCTAGCTTCTACGCATCACTCCATCCCTTTGGATAGCTGCTCTGACTGGACTGTCTGTAAGACTCTGAGTGTAGACTCTGCCCTTAGACAGAATCCAGATCAGGCACCTTGGGCCTCACATTCTGGAGAGGGTTTGCACCCAATCTTCTTAAGATGTGCTCAAGTCACCACGAAGAGGCCACCACAATTAATCAAGCCCACTGACAGCTGCTCGTATCCAATTAGTCTGGTTTGAAACATTGATAGGCAGGAAAGGCAGCTTGCATCTCCAAGACTGAGATGATATAATTCGTCTCCCAGCTTGAAATCTTGGTGTTGCCAAGGTTCTGGAATAGTAGTTTATAAGGCCTGCATGATGGATTCCTAGTAAGAGATCCAATGGGTCCTTCTGAGAGAGTGTGGGAGGAATGTCTTTGAGGAGAAAGAGGAGAACTCTCTGTGCAAACCCATAAAACTGCATGTTGGCTAATAACTATAGCTAACAACAATCGCTAACCTTTGTTGAGTGCTTGTGATATGCTCAGCACATGTTCTAAGTCCATGTGCCACATGATTTAATCCTCACAATATATTTTTCTATTATTGTCCCCATTTTACAAACGAGGACACTAAGGCACAGGACAGCTAAAACCCTTGCCCAATGTATTACAGCCAGTAAGGGAAGGTGACACGTTGCAGTCTGGAGCCCACTCTAGAGGACACAGCATGTGACACTTGGGGGCAGGACCACCAACTAGACCCCAGCAACTAGACCTGCTCAAGCTCTGCTCCGTGGCCATCTGACAAAGCACTGGGACAGGGGAGTGGTGGTCCCAGATGAACTCTCACATGTTTTCTAATTCTGAGATTTTGTGACCCTGACATAATTCTGCACACTGTCTCCTAAAATCATCATCTCTTCATCTGTGAAATGGGGATAATGAGTTTAATGACTTCACAGTGTTGTGTTAAAACTCCAAAGATCGAAAGTAAATAAATAGCACCTCACATAGTAGCTATTCCATAAATGTTACATATTTTTAAAAAGAACAAACTATAATATGGAAGAATAGGAGAGAGTGAACTAAATTAGCGGCCAGGTGCCAGCCACGTTAGAGATGCGGAATCCCTTTGTCTTTATGACAACCCTCTGAGGTCATTGCTGTCAGCTCTGTTTTACAGATGGGGATACTGAGCCTCAGAGAGATAGGTAACTTGCCTGAGGTTACAGAAGCAGGATCCGGATCTGACTTAAAGGCCGATTGCCCTGGCACTGGGCTAGGGGAATACTAATCACCTGTAATAATACTGGAATTGAAGAATGGCTAGGCACAAGTGTATGAATTCATCTTTACTGCACAGAGGTTGCCTTTGACTCCTTGGCCAGGCCTCAGAGGCAGGGCAGGGATATCTAACCACTTCTACCTCCACCCTTTCCTGCACCTGCTTTAAAATACCAGTTGCAATTTCAGCTTTCAGACTGTTCTACCAAGTTACCTAGCCCCCTTTGCTGAAGGAGGACAGCTGCTACCCAGCCCCCGGCCATTTACATGCCACTCGTACATCCCAGGCCACAACGTAGGAAATGGTCCACATACCCCTTCCTTCTATTTCTTGTCAAAGGTAACATCTTGCTGGACTCCCTTAGAGTCTCGAGTGGTGGTAGGAGATTTAGTGCCTTTTCCTTTCTTTCTCAGGGGCCTTCCTGGAATGCAACCATAGGAGTCTGGGGCTAGTGCAATAAGAGCTGGAGAAATTCCATGGGTTTTTGGCAGGTTCATAGAATTGGTGACTTTACCTGCCATATCTATTTTAACTGAGATGCAAAGTGTCCAAGTTTGTCTCTTACATTGTCACCAATTTATTATCACTCATGCCTAAGCAGCAAAAGGACTCGAGACCTGACAGCCACAATTCTGTACACTCAAAAATGAGCAATCTGACATCAGAAAACACTGCAGTGGTTTACCTGTCAAGAGCTGACTTGCAAAGCAGAGAACTGAGTTCAAAAGCAAGCCTTCCCCCCTGTAGGTAGGGTCTCACCTCATTGTGGTGTCTCATGACAGTAAGTGCTGGCTGATAAATTTCCCACACAAAGAAGGTGATGAACAAACTCCATAATCAAGGCTTCTTTCCTACTCTTTAATTCCAGATATTGCCCAAATATTAACTGAAATCCTAGGATTACACAGCTTTGATTCTTTCCTGTTGCTGTTAGAGCTCTTCATTCATTCTTCCAGCAAATACCATCCCTCATCTCTACTTAGTTTTACTCCATAGTATTTAGCACCATTTGATGTGCTACGTATTTCACTTGTTTCTTTCTTTTTGTTGTCTAGCCCTCCACTAGAATACAAGCTCCATGATGACACAAACTTTTGTCTGCTTCATTCATTATTGTAACCTCAGCACTTAGAACAATGTCTGGCATACAATAGGCCCTCAATAAATGCTTTGAATGAATGAGGAAGGGTGATACCTAATGAAGGAGTACTACAAGTACTACGTACCACACACCATACTTGATGCTGGGGATGTAGTGATATGCAAGACTGGTGCTGACCTTTGCCCTCTAAGATGCTTTCCCAGAGCCTCATCTATCCACTAACAAAATGTGATTGAGTGTAACAAGTTTTTCTAAAGGCTTGATAATAGAATCTTCTAGAATACCAAATAGCTTACTCTTGGAGAACAGACATCAATGCTTCCAAGTTCCTCGGACATTCCCCAGGAAGGGCATATAGCAAGGAGGATGTCAGGCTTTGTCCTTTAACTGCCTTTTCTCACCTCTGAGTTCCAAGGCCCCAGGCCCTGAGTCTTGGACTGTGATGGGAAAAGCTGAACATTTCTACTTTATTCACAAACTTTCTTTCCACCTTTCTATGCGGACCTGCCAGGGCAGGCTGTTTCAAAACTAAAAGGCACATTAACACATTTTTCTAAATAAAAGAGCAATTCCTAACTCCCTCACCCTGCCACCAGCACCACTGAGCGCTTTGGGTGTTCTTTAAGAATGCAGAGTCCATTGGAGTCTCCGTGGTTTTCTCAGCTAGTCACACATACACAGACACCTAGGTTTTAAAAGATAACAGTGTACAGCAGCATGCATCAAATACTGCAGGAATTCCCTGAAGACAAACCCTGGAAGTTCAAGGGCTCCCAAGCCAGCAGCCTGCCAGAGGAACAGTGTGCCATCCAGGGCACCATCCTCGGTAAGAAAAAGACCTGGTGACAAAATGCAATTGCCTGTATTAATTTAAATAAGACCAGATTCTCAGACTCTGGGTTTAAATAAGAAAGCTAACAACCATAAGTTTCATATTTACCTGCATACATGTGGGAGAATAG
Source organism: Chaetophractus vellerosus (assembly GCA_004027955.1). Taxonomy (NCBI): domain Eukaryota; kingdom Metazoa; phylum Chordata; class Mammalia; order Cingulata; family Chlamyphoridae; genus Chaetophractus; species Chaetophractus vellerosus. Next base: position 8,847 of record PVKH010006885.1, on the reverse strand, counting down.
GGGAATTAAAATTTTCCTCTTCTGGCTTAAGAGCTATACCTCATGAGTATTTATAACTTTCAGAAAAAGAAATGTCAGTATAAATATTATTCCTAGGACAATCAATTATTAAGCAAGAAACCAATCCAAAATATATCCTTTTGGAGGTTAAAGTTGCTTTCACAGAATGTAGCAGTATTCATTTATTCATTCATCCAATAATAAATTGAGGGTCTGCTTGGTGCCAGGTGCTTTTCTAGACACACTGGGACTGCAGCAATAAATAAAATAAAGATCCCATCTCTCAGAAGTTCATGGGGCTTATGTTTAGGTAGAAATAAATACAAAATAAGTGCATAAGTGAAATGTATATGTTAGATGGTGACAATTGTCATGGAAAGAATAATCAGGGAGAGAGACTGAGTTGTCAGAGGGGCTGGGGTAGGCTACAATCTTAAATCAGGTGGTTAAGAAAGGCTACAGTGAGAAGGTGGCATTTCAGCAAAGGGTAAGGGGGAGAGGAGAACCCAAACTTTGGAGTCTGAGTGTCTGCATGACTCCTGTTAGAAATAACATCTTCATGCAGTGTTATGACACACAAGCTTTCCTGTAGCTTGAGGGAAGGGGAAACAGATTTTCCTTATCTTGCTGAGAGCTCTTTCACCAGTAGTCTGAAGGACTTGCATTTTCCAAGACCAAATGATGGGATTCCATTAATTAGTACTAAGATGGGGAAGGGACATGTCATAGAAAGTTCAAAACTTAGAACATGGAAGAGAATGTGGAAGAATTGGATCATTGACAAATGGAATATGTGCATGTCATGGTGACATGGATCGATGAGTGTTTATTCCCAAATGGAAAAGAAGGTATACGAACTGGAACACATGCTTTTCTTGCTGGTTCCCAAGGTGACTCTACTCCAGCAGCCCCAGGAGAGACTCTGCAGCCTCATGCACACTTGCAGATCAATGGGTCTCCCAAGTCTGAAATAAAGCATATGTGTTCACCTTAGTGCAGTCTCGGTTTTTCCTCTTCTCCAAGAAGCCAGTTACAGATGCACCTGAGGAAGTTGGAGTGTCTTTACAGGCCCTAGAAAAGCCTCAGGGATTCTGCTTCCAGGGCTGCTGCATGTGCTGGGACCTGCAAGGCCCAGGCTAGGTCCCCGAGCCAGTCTCCACCTGCACTTGCCACCTGACAGGAGGGAGGGGTATCACTTAGAGGCAGGGGAAGGAAAGTCAGCATCGCAGGAACAGCACCAAGGAGAGGCAGCCTATGTGCTGCCACAAGCACTATCACCTCAAAGGCTCCTCCTCTACAAAGACTTCAGCCCTGTTTGCACAGCACAAGTTACACTCACGAGTAGTTGATAAAGGATTAACTGCCTCAGTTTTCTCAAGAGGTAAAGAAGGGTTTCCTGCTCCGAGTTTATAAATAAGGACATAAAGAACCTTAAAGGCTCTAAGCTGAAATCAGAGAGGTGGCCTTGTAACAATAACCCTCCTTTGTTGCAAGAATCGACTTAAATCTTGAGTTCATAGCTAGTCCATTTCCCAGTATTAAAACTATCATCATACTTTCCATATGAAGGACGCCCTTCTCGTCTGCCCCACACCCCTGTTCCCTCCACCCCCTACCCCCACACAAAAAGTATCAGAGGGTACAAAAGTTTCATTACCACCTGGTTCAACCTATTCAGATGAAGATATAGAAACTGAGGGACAGAGAAATCAAACGACTTTCCCAGGGTCACACAACCAGCTAAGAGCAAACCAGAGAGCCCAGATCTCCCAACTCCTGGTCAAGAACTCTTTCCACCACAGCCTGACCCCTGGTTGCCACAGGAAATCACTCTATTACCTGTGTATTTCCAGTCCACATCCCTGCTGGATTAGTCTCTCCCCTCCAGCTGAAAACTCTCTCCCCTCCAGCGAAGCTGAGCTCCTTATTAGTGCCTTGGTAGCTTGAAGAATAGGAAGCCTGGTTTGTGTTTGGGGAGTAGAGAGCCCCCTAAGAACTGAAGAGAACTTGACTGCAGTTCAGTCTTTGCTTTCTACCTCTTTCTAAAGAATTTCCTGCCCTAGGTCTTTTTTTTTTTTAATCCCCGTGGGTGCCCAGCATCAAATCGAGCACATAGCTGGTGTTTGGTCCATGTTTCTGGGAGAAACAAGAAAGCCTGGTCTCCTTTGCTCGCATCTCAATCTGTGTGGATTCTGCTCATTAGGGACCCTGCTCCTTTATCCCCAGGACTGTGCCTCTCTGAACCTTTCTGCTAAGGATCCATGGCCATTGCCTGACAGACAGCCTTTTCCCTCCTTTCCATGAGACACAAAGCCTCCCCTTTCTATCTCATAATAAGTTCAAATCAACAATATGACAATGATGTGGAGAAAAAGGAGGTGCTATAAGATTCTAAGAATGACGGTGTTATGCTCAGCACTGGTCAGCCCCTTCCAAAGAGTCACAGGCCTGGTACATTTCTGAATTTCCCTGAGTGAGTCATGGAGAAGTCATGCAGCTTAATTGTTGCACCTGATGAGTTTATCACATGGAGTGGTGGAGGGGGAGCTACTAGAGTGGAACCTGTGTTCAAAACCCGGTTCTGCCACATGAGAAGTTGCACCCGTCACTTCACTTCTCCGGGCTCATTTGTCAAGTAAAAAAAGTGGGAATTGATACAACCTGAGGTTCCTTCTAGTTCTCACCCTCTGTGGCTCTGTGATCGGCTGTCCCCATTTGCCATGAGCTGCCAAAAAAGAGAAAACACTCTGAAATTTCAGCAAAAGAAGTTAAAAATGAAAATCCCCTTTGCAATGAGAGGCATTAACAATTGTCAAGTTTCTAATAATTACAATAATTGATGGTCTACAGTAACAAGCTCTTTTCTATGTGCAAGGCACTGTTAATCATTTACATGTTTGCATTTGTTTAATTCTCACAATAACCCCATGGCTATCGTTAGCCCCATTTTACAGGTGAAGAAACTGAAGCATGGAGAGGTTAAGTCACTGCCTAGGGTCATACTGCTGGTGAGTGGTTAAGCTGGGACACATTCATGGAGACATGAAAATGTCCTTACTGTGTTAGCAAAGGGTCTCATGGCACAATTTAAGTAGGTGCGTTTTCCTCTCTTAAATAGATGAGTGTACATGGCAGATAAGTAATGTGATCTACAAAAATAAATATACTTTATAATTCACAAAATATTAATATGCACTGAATTTTAAAACAATAATCAGCAAAGGCATCCTATTCCTGGCAAGGTCCTTTCACCTATCATTAAAAATTTAAATATTTGGACTGTAAACTGTATATCTCTTTGTATATGCCTGTGAATTCTTTCAGTAGTGCAAAAAGCATGGGCTTTGGAATCAGACAAAAATGAGAACCACAATTCTTCTACTTGGGAGCTGTGGGTCGTCAAACAAGGTTGCTTAATTTCTCTAAACTTCTATTTCCTTGTCCATAAACTAGGGATAATATACCTCTTTCAGAGAGCTGGCACCTGGGTGACTGGCACACCTAGAGTGCTCAGTAATGCAAATACACTTTTCCCCTCAACATTTAATGGTCTGAAGAAGAGAAAAGATTGAAGGAGTTAAAATGGGAGGGAACATTGCCAGTGACCACTAGCATTTTTCCAAACCAAGAAATCCAAGTGTCCTGTCCATGCATTTTTCATGAAAATGCTTCATCAGGAGTGTTCTTCCCACACAATCCCTCTAAAGTTTTCCCCTGCACTAATAACAGTGAAAGTCCCAAAGGCAAGTCCATCACGGAAAGGCTCTTGCTTCCTAACAATATACGGTGCCCTTCCTGCCCTTTGTCTGTACCAGATAAAGGTGGCCCAGCTCAGGCTCAGCTTTACTAGAAGTAATAAAGAGAATGGATTTTTCATGTCAAACCTTCTCCCAACAGACTTTCCCAGTAGACTCAGATGCCTGAGACGAAGGGGACTCAACTCTTAGAAAGCTCTGCCCTACCCAGCTTTGAGGATGCTCAGCCTTAGGGCCTCCCTAGTCTTAGGATACATTTAATTAATTTACCCTTGTAGGAATAGAGAGATTTTGTCCCAATGTTAAAAGGAAAGATAGAAAGATTAGTCACCAACTCATGAGGGGTTATTTTCACGGTAGTACCTTGCTAAGAAAACCAAGTTCCCCTAAGTGAATTTCCTTATTCCAATCCTCTGGTTTCTTCTTTAAAGAACTATAGGTTCCAGGGGCTTGATCCAGGGGAACTGGGAAGAAAAGCCAGGGAATCAGTGTCTTTCTCCTGCCAGAAATATGTGTTCTAGTGGGAGAAGATCATGAAAGGCATTTGTGTCAAAACTACGCTCTGCAAAGAAGCAATCTATCTGAGGAAACTTCTACCTACTGAGAAGAGCTAGCAATCTAAGGAAAAATTTTCCTTTGAGAGTCAGAACTCTTAACTTTTTGTGTCACTTTAGACAGGTCACACTTTAGACAGGTTTAGATAGGTTAGAGCTAACCTCTTTGAGCCTCAGATTCCTCATCTGTAAAATGAAGAGCTTGTGTAAGACGATCTCTAAGGTTCCTTCATCACTAAGAGGCTATAGGTCTCAGCCCAACAAGAAAGAGAAGGAACCCCTTTTCCGGTTACTGTGGTGCCGAGGTACAGCAAAGTGTCCCGTGACACCCTCTAGGCGGCGGTGTGGGAGGTCCTGCACTGGAACCAGCACAAACGCCGGAAGTTTTTGGAAACAGTGGAACTGCAGATCAGCTTGAAGAACTACGACCTCAGAAGGACAAACGTTTCTCGGGCACCGCCAGGCTTAAGTCTCCTCCCCGCCCCAAGTTCTGTGTGTGTGTCCTGGGGGACCAGCAGCCCCTGGGGAACCTCACTGCCATGAGGCCAAGGCTGTGGATATCCCCCATATGGACATCAAAACTCTAAGGAAGCTCAACAAGGATAAGAAGCTGGTGAAGAAACTGGCCAAGAAGTATGATGCCTTTTTGGCCTCTGAGGCCCTGATAAAGCAGATTCCATGAATCCTTGGCCCAGGCTCAATAAGGCTGGCAAGTTCCCTTCTCTGCTGACCCACAATAAGAACACGGTGACCAAAGTCAATGAAGTGAAGCCCACAATCAAGTTCCAGACGAAGAAGGTGCTGTGTCTAGCTGTGGCTGTTGGCCACGTGAAGATGACAGATGATGAGCTAGTGTACAACATCCACCTAGCTGTCAACTTCCTGGTGTCACTGCTCAAGAATAATTGGCAGAATGTCCAGGCTTTATACATACGAGCACCATGGGCAAGCCCCAGCACCTGTACTAAGTCATAGCTCAATAAACCCCAGTGCCACCAAAAAAAAAAAAGAAAGAGAAGGAAGTAGCTGTAGGACAAAAGAGATCAAGTTTGATAGATGCTCAGGATTTAGGAAGAGCAGATTTCTTCCTAGTTGATTTCTTTATGTGACCCAATACGGATAAAATAAAATAAAAAAAAAAAGGAACTAAACAAAATACACTCATGATTAATCAAAGGGGATTGAAAGTCATAACTAACCTCACACCTACCTTGCTTTGCCTCCAGCTCACCTCCCTTGGGACACTTCTCCACTTAATGCCTCATCGTGATTCTCAAAAACTGTGATCACTCAAGGTTGAAGCTTTTAATCTCCCATGTATAAAAGGATATGCAAATTGAGTTCAGTTTCCTGTTGAGTCTCTGCCAAGGTCTTAGCCTGGCAGTTCTGGGAAAGGAGCCAAAGACCTCGTATTTCTTGGCCGTTAACATTCCCCCATCTGTGCTCAAGTCAGCAGTGTGGGCTTCAGGCTATAGCTTGTCTTTAGTCTTACAATTTCCCAAGTTTTCTAAAAGAACCCTTTAGAACAGGGATTCTTAACCTTTTTTGTTCCACAGACCCTTTTGCCAGCCAGGTGAAAGCCACAGGCCCCTTCTCAGAATGTAGCTGCAGATAGTTTTATGACACTCAACTAGAGTCGGGTCTAACAACTACCGTAATTTTGAAGTATGGATTAGTGTAAGTAATTTTTTGAGATAGACAACAACTGTAATGGATATGAAATGAATACTCCTGTAATTTATTGCATACATACATAAGTGAAGGAAATGCTATATTTCACTTAGTGGTCAGAGAAAATAAAGATCATAAATTGATTTTTTTTCAATTCAAGCTCACGGACCCCCTGAACTCTGTCCACGGACCCCTGGTGAGAAACCCCTGCTTTTGAATGTTCCTGCAAGAAAGTAAGATACAACTGGTTCCCAAGCAACCAGACAGATTACCTGGCTATATTTTGGGGCAATATGAAAGAGCCTCACAATCCAACCTTGGAAGCTACTTGAGGTACTGATATTAATGACGTCCTAGGCAGGGCTTGCAGTGAGTCATCTGTGTCATCTATGTCTCCAGTATGAGGGGTTTCACTTCATACATACAGAAAAGCAAGGTCCTTAGCTACAGTAATAGCACTGTGTGGTATTCAAAATCAAATGGCTTAATTGTACACTTGAAAGTGGTTAAAATGGGAAACATTATGTTGCATATATGCTACTATGATTTAAAAATTTTAATGGCTTGAAATTTTCAAAACCCCTCAATGGGCTTCTGAGCCAAAGACTCTGCTAAACAACAGAATCAGGGACCAGACTAATTGTCCCCTGTGTCTCCCTGGTTGAATTCACCCAAAATAGCCACTGCCATTTTTATTCAACCTAAGATATCCAGCACCCAACTTCACTGAAACGTTGCTACCAATATTCTGGTGGCAAATTAGGTGTTCCAATAACATTTTCCAGATTTAGGTATTAAATATGACAATTTATTATGCATGAAGTTTCCTTCTTTCTGTAAGGACCCTGACTTATTTGTATTTCTCAGTATTTCACTTCTGAAACTAACACACAAGGGCTTTGCTTTGCATTCTCATTTCTATTACAAGGCCAATGCACAAGTTAAATTTTCAGTTCCTTTATAAACCCCTATGGAGAGATTTCCTCTTCATTTCTTTGTGTCTCAGGCAGCTCTCAAGAGCAGAGAACTCAAGTCTGGTCTACCTTGGGATGGTACATCAGTTAAAAATGCTGTGAACATCATTGCTCCATATCCAATCATTTCCTTGGTCTCTTCTGCAATGTTTATTTCTAAATGTCTTTCTCTGTCCTTGATCCAAAAGTCCCCACTAATTAAAATCATCCTATCTTCTTTGAAACTGATTCACAGGGTGTTGTTGCTCTACACACTGGCCACCTCTCAGTTTCCCCTTTTCTCCCTCCCAGCCTCCCTCACCCTAAGACTTATACTCTCCAACAACAATCATTCCCAAATCTTTTGCATCTCCAAGGGACGTGACTCAACACTGATCCCCTCTTACTCCTGTTTTGTTTGCTTCTCATTCCCACTGCAACCTATAAAGGTCTGAAATTTAGCACCACCTTGTGCCATTTGTGGGCATTTTTTTTTTCAGAGACCTGTCCCCAGAGCAGCACTTTGGGACTAAGCCTGAATTCCATTGACATTAACACCTAGGTAGGTGCCTGGCTCAGAAAGACTTCAGAGTTTCTCTAGTGTCCCACTTGGAATTCACACAGAGAAATGGTAAAAACATGGTCCAAGCACTTCACCCCTGAGGAATTAACTCGGGTCACTCAATCAAAAACATGCAAATCAGATCATCCTACTCTAGACTACAACATTTTTGCCCCATGCAAACCCCAGGACATTATACCCCCTTCCCAATAAAAGATCCTTTAGTGCCATGTTTTCTTTCTTCCGGCATCCAATCAAAAGTTCATTTAGAGTAGTGAAAGCACAAGGTAAAATAGTAATGAAAATCATAACACCTTACATTTGTATAGCACTTTATAAAGTGCTTTCCCCAGCATTATCTCATTTTTAGTTTTTTCAAGAATATTTAGAAGACCAGATGTGAATGTGGAGATCCATTTTATATGAAAGTTAAGTGGCTTATCTAAGTTTGCACAATTAGTAAACTATGAACAAAAACCTAAATCCAGGTCCAGCTACTTCATCAATGTAATGTGCAATTGGAAGAGGTTGGGCTATCAATATACTACTCTTGTAAAGGCTCAGAATTGAGTCTCATTTTCCACAGGATATATGGATCCTATGAAGCTCCAGGGCAAAGGCTTGAATGTACCAGTTTGGTGGAATTAAAAGGGAGCTGTCCAGAGCACACAGCATCAAGAAAGAAAGAAATATTGTCACCTTAGACAACCCCAACACTCTAGTCAACTTCTGCTTTCTGATTATCACAGTTCATTCTAAAACACATTTATGGCAGACTAAGTCCACTCAAAATTAAGCAACCTGACAGAAGTCAACACAGTCTTGTGCGACCCTGGTGGCTCAAGATAAAGTAAGTGAATATGACTCCAGAATAAAATCTTCCCCTATCTCCAGTGCAAATGTTCCAGAGATTAGGCCTCTAATCACCCTAAATTTTCATTTGGACATATTTCTCTCAGTTGCAGAATATTATATGATGAAAATTAAGATTCCATTCTACATTTACTAATTAACACAACTATCAGTGCAAACTGATTTTGCACCTGGATTTACTAACCTCTATTTTAATGAGAAAATGAGAAGCTTTCTTCCTACAATGACTTGCTCTCATTGGATTGCTTGCCCAGAAGGGTTAGGGTAGCTATGCCATGATTTCATGGAATCCACAACCCAAGCCATCTGGTCTCCATCAGATACGGAGGAAAGGTCTCCTTGTTCAGAGTGTTTGCACCATCACACTGATTCCAGTAGTCAGACCTGATATATACAGGTTGTCTAATCAACCCAGAAAATCCCACATACGAGGGGAGAGGTGGGAAGTGGTAGGGCAGACGGAGCCTGAGGGCGGCAAC
>PVKH010006884.1:0-20661 GCA_004027955.1 Chaetophractus vellerosus | reverse complement strand
AAATCTTTAAAAAAAAATATGTATCAATAAAAATGATTTGTTAAAAGAAAGATACCTATTTTCCTAAGAGTACTGAAAGCATATGTTCACCCAAGAACTTGTGCAACTCGGGAAGCAAATGTGGCTCAGGTGACTGGGCTTCTGCCTACCACATGGGAGGTCGCTGGTTTGGATCCCGGTGCCTCCTAAAGAAGACAGCAAGCTGATGCAATGAGCAGGCATGGCAAGCTGACACAACAAAATGACGCCACAAGAGACACAGGGAGGAAAAACATAATAAGAGACACAACAAAACTGGGAGTGGAGGTGGCTCAAGCAATTAGACACCTCCCTCCCACATTGGAGGTCTCGAGTTCGGCTCCCAGTGCCTCCTAAAGAAACAAGGAAGATGAACAGACATAGCAAGTGAAAAACAACAAGGGGGTGGGGAGAAATAAATAAATAAAATAAATCAAGAAACTTGTGTGACTGTCACAGCAGCATTATTCATAATAGCCACAAAGTGAAAACAACCCAAATTCTACCAACTGTTGAATGGATAAACAAAATGTGGCAAATACATACAGAGGAATATTATTTGACCACAAAAAGGAATGAAGTACTGAATCATGCTGTAACATGAATGGAACTTAAAAATATTTAGGGGCATAAAAGAAGCCAGACACACAAAAAGCCACATAACGTATGATTCCATTTATAAGAAAATGTCAAGGAATAGAGTCAAAGTAGATTAGTGTTGCCAGGGGCTGGGGGCAGGGGAGAATGGGGAATGAACTGCTAATGGATATGGAGTTTCTTTTTTGAGGTGTGAAGATGTTCTGGATTTAGATAGTGGAGAGGGTTGCACATCTCTGTGAATATACTAAAAACCACCGAACCTTTTAAAAAGAATTTAAAAGGATGGTTTTCAGACCTAAATAAATTGTAAGACATCCCATGTACATGGATAGAGCTAATGCTGTTAACACACACACAAAGCATTATACAAACTCACTGTTATCCCTATCAAAAACCAGTAAGCTTTTTTTTTTTTTTTTAACTGAAATGGAAAAACTAATCTTCAAATTTATATGGAACTGTAAGGGGTCCTGAATAGCCAAAACAATTTTGAAAAATAACAAAGTGGGAGGACTCATACTTCACAATTTCAAATTGTACTACAAAGCTACAATAATCAAGCAATGTGGTAGTGGCATAAAGATAGACAAATAGATCAATGGAGCAGAATTGAAAGTCCAGAAATAGACCCACACATCTATGACCAATTGATTTTAACAAGGGTGATAAATACATGCAGTGGGGAAAGAATAGTCTCTGTAACAAATGATGCTGAGAAAACTGGATATCCATGTGCAAAAGAATGAAGTTAAACCTCTTCCTCACAGAGTACACAAAAAATCAACTCAAAATGGGCCAAGGATCTAAACATGAGAACTAAAACTATAAAAGTCTTAGAAAATAACATAAAGTCAAATCTTTGTGATCTGGGGAACAATAAACATCAAAAGGGCAGGCAACAAAAGAAACAATAGATAAATTTGATTTCATCAAACCATAAAAGTTTTGTGCATTGAAGGAAATTATCAAGAAAATGAAAAGACAATATACAGAATGGGAGAAAATTATTGTAAGTCTTATATCAGATAAAAGCTTAATATTCAGAATATTTGAAGAACTTTATCGATACAACAAGAAAAACAACACAACTCAGCAAGGCATCTGGGTTCTAGTTTAGTGAGTTTCAGAAATATTTTTCAGTATTTATTTTTGGCTATTCTACATTATATTAGAAAGGAAAAAAGGCATGTATAATGATTCAGTAATCATAATTATTTGTTAATTCTGAATTCTCAGTTACAATGATATGTGTGACCAGTACCTTACATTGTGAAAAGTACCTCTTATATACATTATCCTAAATCTCACAACCATCTTATGAGGTATCAATCTTCCCATTGTACAGTAGTTCCATTTAAAAACTATTTGTCTTAACATTAATTCAGGAGGTTCCAGATTTTTTTTTACTGTCATTGCAAAGGTCAGCATAAAACACAAGCCAACTAATGCTGTCACCAGCAGATTAAGGTTGGATGGAACTTAAAAAACAGGAAATACCTGTGGAAAACTCCTTGGCTCTTGGACAAGTTGTAAAGAATGCTGAATCTGAGAAACATGAACAAATTGGGAAGTCTCAGCTGAGATGCTGAGAGGGAAAATGAAATATTCATTCAATAATGATTTTTATTGAAAGCCTATGTTTCAGGTACTCTGTCAGGCACAGGGGCTATGAGTTGAGCCTTGCCTACTCTTGATTTTGTAGGGTCTATAGTTAGAATCATATAATGAAACTATGAAATTTGTTTTCAAAGACTTCTTATGATTTTAATTTTCAGTGTCAACTCTCTTTTTTTTCTTCTATTGTGAATCTCAAACTATGGTTTCATCTTTATATCCCTATGTAATATTTCAATGTACTGTTCTTTAAAACAGGAATATATAAATGTCTTCAAAGGGGATAGGGGTAGAAAAGTGGGAAAGGGTCTGTAGTTGTGATGTGGGAAAATTTGAGGACACTGTTCCTCATTGTCCCCCCCCCTCGCCCCACACAAAATCTATTCATAGTGGATTTTGTGGGCAAAAACTCGGGGAAAGCTAAGACTCTTGCCAACGTCCCCTAACCTCTCAGTGGGAAGTTAATGTTATTGGCTCTTATTCAGCTGGAACCACTACCTAAGACAGTTGGAAAGATAATAGTAAGGAAGGGGAAAAGGGAGATATGAAAAGGAAGAGGATAGACATCAAAGACAAATTTCTCTCTCCAGTTTTGCCTTACGTCCCCCCTTCCCCTTGAGGCCCAACTCTTGAGCTGTTTATCTTAAGAGAAGCTTTTACCCTTTTGGTGATATTCTTCCAATAATCAAGGGTCTGTAATGTGGACTTTGTGCAGGTGTGTGTATATACACACCCACACAGTCAGATTGGCTTGAATCTGGAATGCTGCCTTTGGCTGAGGAATGGATAAAGCTACCTCCTACTCTGAATTTTTCAGACATACACACCGTTCAGGTGCTAAAAATCTCATACATCCTGATTATTAGCAGCCCACTCTCCTCTTCACACCCTCACACACTTGCCCCTGGCATCCTTGGCAGTTTCCTCAGAATAGCAGCCAACAGGAAATGCCAGTCAAACTGCTCCTCTGCAGACATTCAAATGTCCCTGACACTTGCCCCACGCTTCCAGTTTGGTCTACTCTGAAAACTCAACTTATAGAAGTAATATGAAACAGGCACTTGTTTCTGTCCTCTATTTTTTTTCCCCTCTCAATTTAAAAACAAACTTTATTTTGGTTAAATCTTTGACACCAGTTACATTTGAAGTCAGTTTTATTTCTTTGAGAATATTGCATCATATGGGAAGTCAACACCTAAAAAAAAAGGGAGAAAATACTTGCATTCTTCAAATGCAACAGGAATGTTATAATTGCCTATTCACACATCAAAAATATTTCTTTTAAGTGTAATAAATCAGTGTGGAAAAGGAATTTCATGACGACAGGAACTGACCTTAATATTCTACCTTGGTAAAGCACTTTTGGAATTTGCAAAACATTTTCATGTATTATACCTTATTTAATCCTTATCACAGCCTTTTGAAAATATCCAAACCTCTTTTCCTTAACATGTATTTGTATAGAAAAGGTATAAATTTCATGCTCCTAGAAGTCCTAGTACTTACCTTTATGTTTTTGCTGTGAGTTGAGGGAAAGCTATAAGAACTTTGTTACATTCGTTTCTCCATCAGCAATTTGGGGAATTGCAGTATTCACATAAATGAACATTTCAAGATGATTTTGGACAGTGGGGATTTTATAAGCTTATCAATCCAAATGATAGCTAAATTTTGAATTGCTAACTCAACTATGCCTAAGCCGCCGTGCTGGCTGTTTCACTTTAAGGGCGTACTGCACCCCAGCCAGGAGCTTGAAACGATGAGTCACTCAGCCTCAGAATGACAGTATTGGCTGTGCCAGCTTGTACAATCCACAGCTTTATGATCAGGATGGTGGAGGCTTGGCTTCCGCTTCAGTCAAAGGAGAAAGACTAAGCCTCTGAGAAAGTTAGAGGAGAAAAAGGAAGTCTGACTATTACCTGAAATTGCACTGGCTGTGGCTTGTCCAAAAGCTATTTTCCCCTTTAAAAGTCACATTGTGAGCCTTGACCCCACCAAAATAAGTCAGCAGTATCTATGACTGGCTGAAGGGTGAGTTGGGAATCTAAATTCTGGAATTCTGCAGGGCTAGGAAAAGTGAAAACACCAGTAAAGGAGTTTATCGTGATGTCAGCAGTTTCTGAGGGTCAAAATGCTGAAAAGCATGGCTGGTTCAGTGATGCAATAAATGCATCTGAAGGCCCCCCAAAAATGAAGTAAAAGTTTTCTAATAGCCAGTCTAAGTGCTCATGGCATCTGCCCTCCAGCAGGCAGAAGCTTTGAGATGCTCTGCTTAGCATTAACCTGCCACCATTCAAGCAAAGTGCTGGCACTTAATAGGTGCAAAGGAAATGCTGCAAGGCGTGATGGATTGTGTAGCAGTCTCCTTGAACTTGGCCGGCAGCTCTGAATGACATTCCCAGAATGAAACCCCTTTGTCCCCTCATCAAGGATCCAAACCCAAGTTTCAGAAATTCTTTATCAATTCCTAAACTTTACGTCACTTTGAGAAACAATAGCCACAATGTCATAGCAGACAAGCTCCTGTGACAAAGGATTAGTATCCAGACAATGATAACCACAATGTCAACACAGACAAGCTCCTGTAAGTGACAAAGGATTAGTATCCATAATATATAAAGACCTCTTACAACTAGTAAGAAAAAGGCAAACAACCCAATGGAAAAATGAGCAAAATAGGCCCTTCTCAAAAGAGGAAACTTGGACAGCATCTAAATAAGTGAAGAGATGTTCAATCACACGGGTAATCTGCAGAGTGCTAATTGAAAAAATGAGATCCCAAATGAAAGTTTATGTTCACATAAAAACCGTACATGAATGTTCTTAGCAGCTTTATTTGTAGGAGCCCCCAAATGGAAACAATCCAGTTGTCCTTTAACGGGCAAATAGTGAAACAACTGCAGCCCATCCATGCCATGGAAACTACTCAGCAATAAAAGAAACGGACTACTGATACTTCCAACAAATTGGATGAATCTCCAGGGAATTATGGTGAATGAAAAAAGCCACTGCCCAAAGACTACATACTGTATGATTCCATTTGAAAGGACAAGGCTTTAGAACAGATTAGTGGCAGTCAGTGATTAGGGAGGCGGGGAGGGAAGCGGGTGTGGTTTATCAAAGGACAGTGGGAGTGACCTTTGCTGTGTCAAAGTGTTTTGTATCTTGACTGTGGTGTTGGATACATGAACCTATGCATGTGATAATATTGTAAAGGACTAATTAGCTCACATACACAAGTGTGTGCAAGTAAAACTGGGGAAATCTGAACAAAATCATGCCAGGCACTGTTTTAAGAGCTTTACATACAGTACTAGCTATTATTATTATTATTATGGATTGCTATTATTACTGATAACTATGTTTCTGCTTTAGAAGCAGACACAAGAGGCAGAACATCAATTTATTCTCCTCAACCTTAGTTAAATACTTTCTAAGTAAAGTTACAGAGCACCATGTCCTTGCTGCAGAGAAAGTAAGACATGGAAGGGTTTAAAAGGATGTATCTGATACCATTCCAACTTACCCGCAGACTCTAAGACATGTGCTCTGCAGTTAGGCATTTGAACGGAAATGAAGAGTTGGCAGGTATTGCTGCTCAACTGGTACCCATTTTAAAGAATCCTGAATCATGCTGAACCATCATTTTAGCTGGCCCTCTTTCAGGACACTTAATACTTTCTCATGGCCCTTGAATATCCTGCAAGTTCCTCAAGGGCAAGGTCTGCCTCTTCCCTAGTCACCTTTGTAACCCTGGCAATGCCCAGGGCAATACCTGGCTCAGACAGAATGCTGGAGGGAGGGAGAGGCTAACCACATTTCCAGGGGAGGTAGCTGTATAGAGCCTCTATCTTTAAATATAGTCAAGCAGTTCATCTTTTGAGCAAGCTGGCTTTCCCCTTTCCTCAAATATTTTCAAACATCTCTAGGGAAATATGGGGGCATACCCAGGCAATATGAGCTACAGTAGTTAAATTCCATCAGAGACCATCTCTGGAGGCAGTCACTAATGCCTCATGATCAGTCTGGCTCTATTAATAACCATCATTATAGAAAGCTGGTTGTTACTCCACCTGGAGCCAAACAGCCAAGACCACATTGTTTCCATTCCTTCCACTTAAATCTTTAAGAACCTACAAAAGGACATAATGTCCAACACCTATAATTCACAACCACCTTCATTTTCTTTAGTTTTTTTTTTCTTTCTTTTTTTAAACTTTAGGTACATTCTGTCCCTGAAGTCTACAATGAATAGCAAACTTTTTACGCAGCACTGTGGTTGAAACGGTGAACAGAAAACAAGTCAGAAAATTTGAATTTATGGTTCCTATTCCAATTTTAACTTGTTCTCCTGGCGTGGTGTGAATGCTCCAGGCTGGTCTCAATAGCTTCTTGCATTAAACTGACTCATTATTAGGAAGTCACTATTTTAATGTCTGCAATTGCAAAACTACTCCCTACCTCAACACATTATAAAGATTAATCAGACTAGGGAGGGGAAATCTATAAAGCTGTGTAAGCTTCTTGGAGATACAACTATAATTTAAAATATCACTTTCTTATTGACAACTCAGGTATTATAGCTCAATACATTAACACCTGCTAGGCATTTATTCAGTCTGAGAGGAAATGGAGACTTTTCATACTGAATTTAAAAATGCTTGTACTTTAAACAGTCTTGGTTAAAAAAAAAACTTTAAAATATTGGTTCTTAAAATAGTGTGTTCCCTCTTTGATAATTGCTACCTTTTATTGAGAACTATATGCCCAACAATTTGCTAAATGCTTTACAATGAATAAAAAAGCACTAGTGACTTGAGGTCTGATTCATTATGTCTGTTCTCTTAGCCATTCTGCTGTACTGCCTTCTCACAAATAGGATTACAAAAACCATACAACCTTGGAACTGGGAGGACACAAAGGGATGAAAGGAGGCAGTTACCTGCAGAACTAATGCTACAATCCCTGATGGTTCATCCCAGGATTCCCCCCCCCCCCCAGGAGGTACCAGGGACCTCATACATGGGAAGCAGACACTCAACCACTGAGCTACATGTGCTCCCCAATAAGGGTGGGGTTTTTTTCATGAGGTAAGGGGGCTTGAACCAGGGACCTTGGTACATGGGAAGCAGGTGCTCAACCACTTGAGCTACATTCTCTGTCCTCATCCCAGTTTTAACATTTTAATGGCTCTGTGCCCTTCACTTCAAAGAACAGGATAGTCATTAGAATGAAAATCACATTGGTGCAACAGAGCAGCCAACAGCATGGACAGCATGAAGCCTAGTAAGTTTAGTATGAGACTAGCAACTTCAGGGCTTCAACAGACTTGGGAGTCTTCTACTTCTTTCATGTTAATCTACTACGAAACAAAGATGGTCCAAAACAGGACACACAATTCTGGAATATTTTATTCCACCTTCAGCAATTTAAAGTGGATGATAAGAGCCTTTTGGTTTCAATCCTGACATATTATCTGTCACTATATATTTAATCTCTTTTAGAGAAAATACCACATTTAAGTTAAAGGCCAGGGTAATGTCATTCATAAATATGCTAATTGATCCCAAGAAGTGTTGTGGTACAGGGAAGTCGCAATTCCCTTTCCTTCACCATTTTCTCTCTCCCCAGGGCAGGCCACTTTCTCTCATCAGGCGCTCTTATTTGGGGGTGGATGGGCGGATATATCAGTTCTGGAGATAAGAGCAGCGAGGCTTCCCGGGCTCTTCTCAGGCTCACACAAAATCCAAAAATCTCAAGGCCATGCATCTACTTTTCCAGTAGCTTCCATTACTCGGCAGCCACTTTTCTCCAAGCTTAAATATGTGTATCAGGAAATCGGACCCGGTTCTGAAAGTGTGTCCTGACTCAAGGGCCCAAGAACGCTCTCTTCGGAGCCCAAGAAGGGGAAGGAATTTTTCTCCGCCTCACACTAATCAAAGCCACTTTACTGAGACCCATCCCCAGGCATTCCTCGTCGTGGCTGCCGGAAGAGGTCATCACGGCGGGGACCGGGAGTTTTCCAACCAGTCGGCGAGGAAGGGCCAGAGAAGAGGCGGCGCGGGACCGGAAGCGCCGCCTAATCTCTGCCGCAAGGTTCGGAGCGGGAAAGGTTGCGCGCGGAGCGCGTCGGGAAAAGCCGCCGTGCGGAGGAAGAGGCCCACCCCACCCGGTGCTGGAGTGGGGTGGTGTAGGGCGGGCCTCCGAGAGGGCGGCTCTGATTGGAAGGCCGAGCCCCGCGCGCTGATTGGCCGCGTGGGCGAGGCGGAGGCGAGCCGTGTGCAGCGGCGTGTGTGGGGCCGTGTGCAGACCCGCGTGTGGCGCAGGCAAGGACCCTGAAAATAAACAGCCGCTTCCTTGCCAGCCGCCTTCCTCCGGGCTGCGTCCGAGTCTCCGCCGCTTGCGGGTCCTCTCAGACGCCGAAGGTGAGGGCTGGAATTCGGGGCCCGGGCCGGGGGAGCGGCGGGGCGGCCACTGGCCGGACGCGGACGAGGGTGGGGGGGAGGTTAGGGAGCGGTGAGGCGGCGATGGCGGCCGCACTTTGGCCTGCTCCGCTGCTGCGTCAGGCGGGAAACTCGGCTGCCACCGCGGTCTCGGGCCGGAGTTTCAGGCCCTCCCGGCCCTCCGCAGTCAGGCGATTTTCGGCGCATCCTTCCCTCCTGAGAAGGTAGGCCGCTGCGCCTTGGGGCTTCACCCTGTGCCAAGGCCGCACCCAGGCCGCAGGCTTATGGCAACTGAGCCCCAGGCCTGTGCGTCCTTGGGGCTGACGCCCCGAGGCCTCGAGGGTCGTGGAGTGGGGGACAGATGGTCGCGTTAGCGGGAACTAGAGGAACTACAGGCGGTGTGGTGGGGAAGGCCCCTGGCTGCGGAAGGGGGGGATGGGGTGGGTACTTGTGCAGGCCATGTGCCGGGGTAGTGGGCCTAGCGGGGTAGTAGGCCTAGCGGGCCATGCGCCGGAGCCAGGGGTTCTCGTGGTCTTAGAAAAAGGTCCTTGAAAAAGCCTTGTGTTGGGGGTGGCAGGGCTCTCCATAAAAAGGCCTTTGGAATTCCATACTCCATATTATCAAGCTTCCTGATCTTGAATTTTTGTCGACATTCCAGTGGTTGCCTTCGGAAAGGGCCTGATGGAGCCTGTTTTCTTCGAATCAACAGGATTTACATTAGAGAGGCGTTTCAAAAATCCCATTGTCAGAAAAAATATGAATTTGTCAAACCTCTAAAACAATGGCAGGAGCAGTAGTCTTTACGTCGTTTATTCGATTAATTAAACGTATAGTTTACGCTAGAAACGGGACATTAAATTTACCAATCTCCGTCTACATTTTCCTTAGAGTAGAAATCTATCTTAGGAGGGCCTAATCGCTTATATTTGGGTTTGGGTGTTGATTTTATTAGGAGTAAAGCTTTTCCTGATTGCCACATGTTAACCACATGGCCTCAGCCACGGGGCACTTCCAAAAGGAAATGACTTCATTTGATCATGGGGGTCTTTAAAAAAACCCAGAACATTGCTCAGTCATCTTCTGTGAGTACAGGTAGTGTGTTTCAGGCATTATTGTGGGGGACCCAAGTAAGGGGTAAGAAAGAAGCCAAAAGTCTGGGTTTGATTTTTCTTCTTTCTTTTTAAAATAACGGGTTAACTTAACTTACATCCTCCCCTTTGCCGGCAAATTACAAGTTTTTTTTTTTTTTTTAAGTAGATTTTCCCTTTTTCTTTCTATTTGTGTGACCCAGCTTTAGAGAGGAACATAATCAGTTGATTTTTTGCATCTAGCTAATCTTTGAATTTAAATTAGCGATTTATGTTGTCATTCGTTCAAGCACTATATATTGAGTGGAAGGCTTTGAAGGATTTAAAAAGATTTATGAAACTAGTTCCTGCCTCCTAGACTTTTTTTTCCCCTTGCAAACAGCTTTTTAAAAAAATGCTTCTAAAGAATGACTTTGATCAGTGCTTATCTGGCACCTACAAAGTGCTATTAGGTATGTGTTGTTTTTATTTAGCTTGTTGGGCCTGATCCTTGTCTACAAGGAACTCTGTGTCCTGGAATATAAAGAGTAATTTATTAGAGTCCCAAGTCCATAATTATGAATGAATTATGGACTTAAAATTTTTTCCAAATGCAGTAACCACTTGGCAACAGGGTGTAAAAAAAAACCCTAACAGAGTATGTTTGTGTACCTACATACGTCACATTAAAAAACTTGTGTAAGTTCTTCTTAGGGTTCCAAGCATCCATATGAGAGAAGTAATGTGTTTTAAACAGATGTACAGTTTCTGTAATATATTTTAAGCCAGTCAGTGGAAGACCAAGGTGTGTTTCTTTGTACTGGCATTTAAATATCCTGAACAGGCAGAGTGATTTCTTTTTTAAGGCATTATAAATGTTCTTTTTAAAATGATTTTGTGATTGTTAGGATCCTTTTTACCTTATAAAAATCTAATGATAAGAATATATGACACGTATATGGGAAAGTACCCAGCTGGTGCTCAACTGCAGTAGAACCACCACTTGACTAATTGGGATGATTGGCCTGTTGGCTAAACATTTACCACAGAGAGAGTGTGCTTTTTTTTCCCTGCAGGAGTGAGAGTTTAAAATAAAATTATTGGCTCCTTTCCTCTTCTTAGCCTCCTGACAGTAAGTGGAGTGCCAGGAGTCTGATGCCAAGGCATCCTGGCCTGCTACGTGGAGAATGTGCTTTCCATACTGTCTCACTTAATAGAACTCTTATTCTGGCAGTGACAGATGCAACTGCAGTAAAGGGAATGCCATTGAAAGATGCCAGTAAAGTGTACAGCATTTTCATGTTATAGAAAACTTGTTGGAATAAATGAGAGCTTGTGGCCACCGAAATTCAAGTTGTAAGTAGAAGGATTCAGTTAATTAGAAGTATGAGAGTGCTCTAGTGATCACCTGGAGTGGTTCCATAATTACACATGAGGGTATTAACTAGTAAAATCATGTTGCCAGTATTTGGGGTGTGTGATGACACTCCTAAGTTCTGTTTTAGCTTAACATTTCAGAAAAGATGTGTGATGGTATAAAGAACAGATTTTTTTGCATTAAAATTCAAATTAACTTGAGTTTTTTTTTACAGTTATTTGATTTATAGTAGTAATGTCCTTGTGTACTATTTTGAGTTAGGGAGTCAGTTTGGTGTACTCTTCCGATAATTGGTTTACTTTTATTACTTGACCCTAAAAAATGCTTCTGCAAAGATTTAGTCTGTTGAAAACCTTACTCTAGAACTTTCTAGCTGTATGGCTTTGGATACATCTCAGATCTTCAGTTTCCTTATCAGTAAAATGGGAACAGAATACATAACTCACAGGGTTGTAAGGATTACAGATGTTTATAATGCTTGACTATAGTACATGTTCAGCTGTTAAATAAAAACCCTTCAGAGATCATCAGGGAGGGCAGAAATGGGGGTAATTAATGAAGATCAAGCAGTAAAGTACAGGACCCCAGGAGAAGAGCCTAGAATTGCTCCCAATATTGTACTCTGATCTCATCATTCTGCCTAGATTGCAGGTAATGCAGAACGTATTTTGCTTCCTTCTGTTCTCTCTGTAATTTATTTCAACAATCTGAAGTGTTTCAGAACCATGTTTGAATGAACATTAAACCGATTTAATGGAGCCATAATAATGAGTGAGTGAGGGGAGTGGATGTAGCTCAAGTGGTTGAGAGCCTGCTTCCCATGTACCAGGTCCTGGGTTTGAGGCCCGGTACCTCCTGAAAAAAAAAAAAATAGAAAAAATAATGAGTGAGTGAATGCATTCAGGGGCCAAAAGCTCCACTGTCTAAAATGTAATTAGAGCAAAAGTACCAATGAGATGGTGATAACCCTAAGCTTGGGGAAAATAACTAGGGATACTGCAAATGTGAATCTACCACTGTGTTAGGAAAAACAAAACAATAAAAGTAGCCGAACACTTATACATATCCCCAATTTTCCTACTGTAAATTATTTCAAATGTATTTTCTAGGATAGAGAGATTTATAAGGTCATTTTATTCATTGAATCCAAATATTATTAGTCTTGACCAAGTGCTGTTAGATTTAAGTAATTTACTGGCTTTAATCTTGGTATTAAAAGTATGGTACAATTACTGACATTAACAGTGAAGTAGTAGTATGATTGCTTTGCTATCAATTCCTGGATTTAAGTCTTAGATAGGCACAAAATCTTTAAAATAGCCAAAATTTTTTAATTTATTAGGAATCTTACGTCTAAAGCATTATCTTGACTGTCTTAAGTCATATGCCTCTTTTTGCCTGCCTTATCACACTGCTTTCAGTGTGGTCTCTGTCATGATAATTTGATACACAAAAGTTGAGACTTAGAAACAATATTTGATTTCTGGTAGTTAAAATGTGAAACCACTTAGTAGTTGTACATTTTTCCCCTTTAAATTCTTTTTCCATTCCATTTAGGAACTAGACATTTTGAAATGGGAAGTGATGGGGAACTTGAGTATAACCGTGTATCTAACTATATATATAACTTGAGTATAGCCCAATTAGTCCTGCTCTTTTGTAGACATTGGCTTGAGTTCTAATCAAAGTCTCTCTAAACAGTTTTATCTTATTGAGGAAGAGTGAAATAGAAAGGATAACTGCAGGCAAAGGATATAAACTCTACTGTTTTTGCAAACAGCATTTATTAATCTCAAGGCACTTTGTTACATTTTATGTTAGTTACATTTCTCACCACAATCAGTTTTAATATTGTTCTTTTGTAGAGAAGGACAGAGAGGGGTCAAGTGTTTTCTCTGAGGTAGTGCAGCAAGTAGTTAAGCTGGGATTCAAACCAAGGTTTACCTATGATCCATCCCCCAATTTTTCTTTTGTGTCAGGATACTTGTAGATAAAGCTATGTTTTATTGCATCAAAAGGAAGAGAATATATTCTCTCTCTGCTGCCTGGCAACACCGAAAACAGTATTTTGTTTTTTATTTTAATTAGTACATATATTTTGTAGCATTCCATAAAATATTACTGAGGTCTAGTTACTTGTGAATTCTTGTTATAATAGGAAGAGCCCTGGATGGTAAGTTGGGGGTTCTGGCCTGGCTGATGGCTTTTTTGGTGACCTTCAGCAAAAATTTCTCAATGTAATTGTACTAGATATCTGACGTAGATACCCTTCAACTTTAACTGGTTTTTATCATTCACAGATTTTATTTGTTTTGGTCTCTCTTTTAGTCTGAGTTTTATTATAGATTGGTATCTAAAAATACCTTAAGTGGAAATTACTTCTGTTTGGATCATTTTTCTTTTCAATTATATAAGAATTGTCTTTAGAGTAATGAGCCTTTAATCCCTTTGAGACTGAAACCTGTGGATCCTAAAGTTCATTGGCACAGTCATACCTATTATTTCAGGGTGTGATTATAGTCAATCCTTAGTGAATACATAATTGATACTACATTATTATTTTTAATTAATGGTGCAGTCTTGTGAGTGATAGCAGAATTTAGGTGGTTTAGACCTCAGTTATATAACTGCTCCTAAACACATAGTTATAAAGTAGGAAGGTGCTTCAAAATGAATTACTTTGTTTCTGCCCTCAAAGAATGTGATAAAAAAGCAATGTAGCAGTACCATGAAACAGAATTAACCAAATACCTTAAGTTTTGATAGAGTTCCAGATTGGGTGATGTGGTCAGATTCTCATATAGAGTTGACGCTTGAGAATTGGAAAATATTTTGCCATGTGGAGTGCAGGTCAAGGGGCAGGATAGTACATCAGAATTCCAGCCAGGAGCGACATAGGCAGTGAGACTCATCGAGCCATGATTCTCAGCTCAGATTTTCTTATCTTATTCTCTCCAGTTTTCCTAAAGGATAGCATGAAATCCTCTAAAGACCTCCTAATTGAATACATTTATATATAACATGAGTTTTAGGATGGACACCTGCCTCCTAGCATGCCTCTAAAACACAGTGGAAATCAGTTGTTTTAATAGTGTTACTACAGGGACGAGTCCATCCCAAGGTACCAATTACATAGTGAAAATGTAGACCTGCTGGTTTGCAGTTTGCATGCACATTACTAATTGTACTGGAAAACACTTTAAAAAGTGTGTGTCCTAATGATGGGTCTTTGGGATATTAATAAAATTAATGTTTTTCCCCCCTTTAAGACGTACGTGGGATTTTGTTTTGCTTTTTTACCTTACTTTCCTTCAGAAAACAAAATGAGGTGAAGCTAAAATTTGCTGACGACAAACTAGACGTCCCAAACTATTCAGTATAATGTATAAAGTTCTGCCTTTGCCACTGAGTTCATATCTATTTCTCAGAATAGTTTACTTCTAGTCCTATAAGACACTCTGTTAAAAGTAGATAACTACTACTGGATTAATATTTTTAATCTAATTGGAGAAACTACTGTAATTTGAGTTCATACTCAAATGATCACATTTAAAACAACTCTCAATTAGGAATTAAAGTAGGAGAAAGAACTCAATATTTAATCTCACTTTTGTTAAACTTTTGAAATCATTTCAAGCTTAAAAGAAAGTTGCAAAAATAATAATAGAACTCCAGTATATCTACTTCGAACATTTTGCCACATTTGTTATATCACTATTTTCTTAATGTTTGTGAATAGGTTGCCATGCAACATGCTCCTTGGACACTTAATATGTCCCATGTACATTTCCTAAGCACAAGCACATTACAATTCAAGTACAAGTTGAAGAAACATTGATCTAAAGCTTTCAGCCTTTATTCTGGTCTTTTCATATGTCCCAATAACGTCCCTTTTGGCACTGTCAATTATTAGGTCTAGTTCAGGATCATATATTGCATTTAATTGTCCTTGTATTTTTAGTTTTTTTTTTTAATAGTTTAACATAAATACCACATAAAATTTCCCATTTCAGCCACTGCCGAGCATACAGTTCAGTGGGATTAATCACACTCAGAATGTTTCATCATAAATGTCATTTTAGCTAATTGTGTCTTTTACAAAAATATTTTCTTGTCTTTTTTTTTTTTCCTTCCACTTTGGAGCTGGGTCCCATGAATATAAAGGTAAACAAGCAAAAGGTAGAGAAAAAGGAAACGGTTCATTAAAAATCCTCAGATTGGTTAATTAGGTCTTGAGTAACAAAAAATTTTAAACTAGTATTTCTATGCTGTAGGTAAACTTAAAATAATGTTACTTCACTGGTAACCATGTGATTATGTGTCGTAATATTGTTTTCCCTTTGTACTTTACAATTGCAAAGTAAAGTGTTTTTGTTTTTTTTAAAGCAACATTCTGAAGGGGAGGTTATGGCAGGTTCTGTCATTTCTTTAGCTCTAGAAATGCATATTGGGTTGTTAGCTTTTTTTTTTTACTTTTCTAAAAGATAAGTATCTTGTTTAAAAAGTAATAAAATATTCAGGACTTGTCAGATAGCCTGGATTACATTGTAAAAGGAAGTATGATCATTTCTCTACATAAGAACTCTATGAAGGGAGCGGAGGTGGCTCAAACAATTGGGTGCTTCCCCTCCCACATGGGAGGTCCTGGGTTTGGTTTCCACTGCCTCCTAAAAAAACAAAACAAAACAAACAAAAATTCAATGACAGTGATAGTTATGTGTGCTCAAGTAGTAAACTGGAGAAGATCCAAAATGAAAAAATGGGAAATGGGGTAAGAGGTACCATAGCAGCTTTTTTCTCTTGACCATTTATTTCATGTGCCATTCGTTTTCTGCCCTCTGATAGAAGCCAGCACTTCCCATAATTTAGAATGCTAAAACTAGCAAAGGTGTTACAAAGTAAGTTTAAGCCCAGATTGTATTAAAATACATTTTTAAAACAAATCAGTTTTATTGATACTTATAAATAAAGCATACAATTAATCCAGAGTGTACAATCAGTGGTTTTTGGTATAATCACATAGTTGTGCATTCATCTCTTCAATCATTATTAGAACATTTTCATTATTTCAATAATAAAAAAAAAACAAAAAGAAAATTCTTAACCTCTCAATCTCTGTGCTTCCCCTCTGTACATAGCTGCTATTTCCTTTGCCAACTAATGATGAATTAGTTATTGAATGGGGAGAAAACTAAGTGCCATTTAGGGTTTTGTTGCTTAGAAAAGACTGGTTGGTTTGGCTTAATTCCAATATCGAGTCAGTCTTAGCATTCAGTTGAAACAATATGATGTTTTTCAAAATGATTGTGCTTAGGAACTTGCTTTGAGCTAAGTATTTTTTTTTTTTAACTTTGTACCATTGCTTGACTCTGGAATTATGGGTAAAAATGGTAGATATGGAAATGCATTGTTTTTAGCTGGTTTATTTTTTAATAGTCACTTTTCTAGGAGTTTGCCCTGTGATTTATGAATTCTGAAGTAGCCTGTTTATTTTTAGATTGTAATATAAGAAGGGCACAATCCATTTGCTTTAGTGGAAGTTTGTATTTAATGTTATTTTCAAATGATTCCTTAAAAAGGGGGGGTTGTATTAGGAGATTTGAAGTAGCCTTGTTATAAAAGACAAATTACAAATATAAAATATAAAGGCAAATTACAGAAAAAATTTGGAAGAGGAAGAATAGAAGAGAAAAAATTCCAGCGATCTCTTTTTTTTAAAAAAAAAAACGTTTTGGAGGTAAAATTTGCATCCTGCATTTCTTTTCCTATATCTACTCTAAATTTTAGAATATCTCAGTCAACAAGCTTTTGAGTGCTACATTATAACTGGGCACTCTGTTAGGTACTAAGATTACAGAGAAAAATATTTTTTCCACCTACCCCTTACCTCCAGAATCCATAGGTACAGCTTTATTGGTTTGGGTTAGTTCAATTTTATGACCAGTAAGTAGTTTCTGAGTGCTCAAAATAAAACTCCCTGGATTGTAGCCAGGAAAATGAGTCAGTTAAGTTGGACCTGGAATATGAGGTATTACTATTTATTTGTGAAAATGGGCTTTCATTACCACAAACCCTATAAATCCCAACTCATCTATCAGTAATTGCATTAATGTGTGTGTTTATCCTTAGGTGCATAATCTTAAGGGTATTCATAAAAAGATAAAAAGCGTGCACGAAAATGTTTTATCTTTTCCTCGTTTTTTATTGTATCTTAATTCTCTGTATTAATGCATAAAATTTAGTATTTTCTAATAAGAGTATAATGCTTAATTTTAGGTTTGTGATAATTTATATTGGCAGGCTTTTTTCTCCTGGAATAATTTTCCAAAAATACACTAAAAGTAATTTCAAGTAGTTTAATGTTGTTATTTTTGGTATTCAGAAGATCTAACTGCAGCCATGAGCAGCAATGAGTGCTTCAAGTGTGGACGATCTGGCCACTGGGCCCGGGAATGCCCTACTGGAGGAGGCCGTGGCCGTGGAATGAGAAGCCGTGGCAGAGGTGGTTTTACCTCGGATAGAGGTATTTTTGTCGAATAAAAAATTATGAAGTACTTCAATATTCATTAGTATCAAGATTGGTCTAATTAGTAAATTCTTTTTGTTTCCACTCAAAATAGGTTTCCAGTTTGTTTCCTCATCTCTTCCAGACATCTGTTATCGCTGTGGTGAGTCTGGTCATCTTGCCAAGGATTGTGATCTTCAGGAGGATGGTAAGTATTTAATACTTCCTTTTCATACCCTTCTAAAACTAGAAGTGAGCATGTAGTACTGTTGCATAGGATTTGAAAGGATTTTCCACCTTTGAGGTTTTGTGTTTTGTGGTTTAAAATAATAATACTTTGTCAAGGTTTTATAGTCTTGGTCTGCTTCTTTTCCTTATTGTTGAAGCCTGCTATAACTGCGGTAGAGGTGGCCACATTGCCAAGGACTGCAAGGAGCCCAAGAGAGAGCGAGAGCAATGCTGCTACAACTGTGGCAAACCAGGCCATCTGGCTCGTGACTGTGACCACGCGGATGAGCAGAAGTGCTATTCTTGTGGAGAATTTGGACACATTCAAAAAGACTGCACCAAAGTGAAGTGCTATAGGTGAGTTAAAATCTTGCTGGAGGAAAACTCATAGCAGTGATTCTTTATAGATAAAGTAACTGTAAGTAGAAGGACTTTGTGGATTAGTACACTCAGTGAAAATGGGCTGTGACCAGATGAGATAGATTTTTGGCATAAATAACCAGCAGCCTGTCTATATCAATCAGTCTTCTGCCATGATAGCTTGTGGCAACTGGACACTCTGTATGACTATAGAATTTCATAATACTTTTAAAAATACGAGTGTTATATTGTAATAATTTGAAGCATCCAGAGACTTTTTTTTTTGTAGAAAGCTGTATGATTCACATATACATCTTATTTTGTCATGTAGCCAGAACTCGTTTGCCCGTTTGTGAGGGTGACATACAGTAAACTGCATGTATTTAAAGTGTGTGGTTTGATAAGGTTTGATGTGTGTTCATCTGTGAAATCTTAGGTATTGATTTGCATAATAGTTTAACAGTATCTTGACCAGTGTTTTTGCCTTTTGATGTTCGGTCTCTTATGATAAATTTAATTTTATGGCTTAGGCCAGTATAATTAAGAGTAGCTCCGTTATCTGATTTTTCTCCTTCCATCATTGTCTGCCCTTAGGTTAGGGATTAATAACAAGATTTAAATTTAAAATATTAAACTCTTAAAAATATTGAAGCTAGTACGGCTTGGGTTGTTGTGTCTTTTTGTTGTTGTGTACTGACTATTGCTTTGGTAAACAGTTGGATGTTTAATACTTTTAATTTCTTTTTTAGGTGTGGTGAAACTGGTCATGTAGCCATCAACTGCAGCAAGACAAGTGAAGTCAACTGTTACCGCTGTGGCGAGTCAGGGCACCTTGCACGAGAATGCACAATTGAGGCTACAGCTTAATTATTTTCCTTTGTCGCCCCTCCTTTTTCTGATTGATGGTTGTATTATTTTCTCTGAATCCTCTTCACTGGCCAAAGGTTGGCAGATAGAGGCTACTCCCAGGCCAGTGAGCTTTACTTGCCGTGTAAAAGGAGGAAAGGGGTGGAAAAAATCGACTTTCTGCATTTAACTACAAAAAAAAAAGTTTATGTTTAGTTTGGTAGAGGTGTTATGTATAATGCTTTGTTAAAGAACCCCCTTTCCGCGCCACTGGTGAATAGGGATTAATGAATGGGAAGAGTTGAGTCAGACCAGTAAGCCCATTCTGGGTTTCTTGAATATGTTCCCATGTAGGAGGTAAAACCAATTTGGAAGTGTCTATGAACTTCCATAAATAACTTTAATTTTAGCATAATGATGGCCTTGGATTGTCTGACCTCAGTAGCTATTAAATAACATCAAGTAACATCTGTATCAGGCCCTCCATAGAGCATACAGTTGAGTGGGAGTAAACAAAATAAAAAGACAAACATGCGCGCTAATGGCTGTGCAAGAGAGAAATCGAGATAAAAGCCTAAACAGGAACAACTTCATCACAGCGTTGATGCTGAATGTATAGGCGGTGATGGCAAAGGTTTAGAACACATTTTTTTCAAAGACTAAAACCCAGAGTAAACATCGATGCTCAGAGTTAGTATAATTTGGAGCTATTCAGGAATTGCAGAGAAATGCATTTTCACAGAAATCAAGATGTTATTTTTGTATACTATATCACTTAGACAACTGTGTTTCATTTGCTGTAATCAGTTTTTAAAAGTCAGATGGAAAAAGCAACTGAAGTCCTAGAAAATAGAAATGTAATTTTAAACTATCCAATAAAGCTGGAGGAGGAAGGGGAGTTTGACTAAAGTTCTTTTTGTTTGTTTCAAATTTTCATTAATGTATATAGTGCAAAATGCCATATTAAAGAGGGGAACGTGGAGGACTGAAAGCTGCCAGTTTGGACTTTTCTTTTTGTACGAACTCAGTCATGTCTTCAGTAATGAATATAGCTATTGTAAAGAAGCATAGGGCTTAAATATTTTGGTGTGAATTGTTTTGCAGGAGCTTAGAAAACTTAATTTTCTTCGTTATCCATTATAATGATCCTTTTAGTTCTGTGTGCATTCTGAACTGTTTAATATGTTTTACATTGCTCTGTTGCAGCACTATCAAACTTTCCTGGGCTTTACAAGGGTCTCTAATGTTCGATTCCTTTCTAGGTTTTAATGGGCTTTATGAATCATCTGGTTTAATGGACTCATTTTATGGATGAGTTAAAGTTTAACTTGTTTGAAGGATGTACAGCTAGAGCCTAGAATTTCAAGTATCCTTCTCACCTCATCCTCTCTACTCATCCCCCTGCCCCCTGCAATTAAATACAGTTAGTAGCGTGCATTTTGATGACTTAGTTCTATTTTTTTCCCTCCACAGTTCTGGTCAATTTGTGATGGCATATCATTTGAGTATTAAGATGTTGGTGTCTCAGCTGTGCAGTGCACACTCCAGCTTTGTCAAATTAATAGTCCAAAGCAGGCAAGAAAATGAGGTAATGGCATACAG
>PVKH010006883.1:0-11551 GCA_004027955.1 Chaetophractus vellerosus | reverse complement strand
CTTTTTTCTAACTTTCTAATAATAAAAAAAAAAGAGATGATTTTTCTCCTTGTACCATTAACTTCAGCTTAGCACTGAAAGTACTCCTGTCATAACAAGACTATTAAAGCATCCTTTGAATGAACTGGCTACAGCCCAGTGCAGAAAAGAAGCCCAAATAGATTCCCAAACATCTCAGATCTAAAAGCAATTAGAAGGAAATGAATGTGGCTCAAGTGATTGGACTCCCGTCTACCATATAGCAGGTCCAGGGTTCGATTCCAGGGCCTTTTGGTGAAAGGCAAGCTGGCCTGCACACAGAGCTGGCCCATGAGGCGTGCTGGCCCACAAAGACAGCTGGCACAGCAAGATGCGCAACAAAAAGAGACACAGAAGAGAGACAATAAGAGACACAGCAGAGCAGGGAGCTGAGGTGGCGCAAGAGATTGAGCACCTCTCTCCCACTCCAGAAGGTCCCAGAATCAGTTCCCAGTGCTGCCTACAGAGAAGACAAGCAGACAGAGAAGAACAGACAGAGAGCAGACAGCGAGCACAGAACACCAGTATGTGTGTGTGTGTGTGTGTGTGTGAAATAAAAAATAATAAATAATAAATAAATAAATAAAAGCAATTAGAAAGTACAGGTGTGTTTATAAAACCTATTCTAGGAAATTGTAACATTAATAAATGGGAGTTACGGGTTTGGATACTATTTGGGGTCAATATTTACTGTTTAGTAAATAAAAATGTATAGGCAAACCCTGCATTCTCATGTATCATATTAACTAATCATGACAACGTATTGAAAATATACTTAATATAAAATGTATTTTGATTCCTTATGCACTGGGTCAGATGCAAACCATTTGGCATCATAAAGATGATTGATTGTACAGAAACTGGCCCACAAACCAAGATATAATAGGTGTCTTTATTTTAGAAAACAGCATTTTTTCTAAGAGTTTTGTAGCCTATAGAAGGGCCCAAAGTTGCTATGAATAGTTAATGAATGTTGTGCTGATATGTTTTAAAGCTTGGAAACTGGCTCCTCACATATAACTGCATAATAACTATCTTGAGAGAGGGCTCTCTTCAAAGAATAGATAAAATGTGACCAAGTAAATATTTATGATAGAACTATTAAGTAAAAGGAACATATGATAGCCTGTTACTACTCTCAATAATAAAAACAACCATTTTCATAATAATATAAATTTATCGAAAAACCTTTGTAAAAACAAATAGCACAGATTGGCTATTTGTGGCTCAATTTATCACAAACTTAAAAGAATGCTATAAGTTTGCTTCACACCTTTGCTGAGTGTGGAATGAGTATCTTAGCAAATGACTATAAATCAGAAGATAAGACAAATAATAAGGTAAAAAGGTTTTTGAGTTGCTTTTCAACATAAGTAAGATTTGATATTTAGATTTGAATAAGACATGACCATGGCATCATCTTTCAGAAACTATTATCCCATCCTACTTTCAACCTTAAGATCATAGACATTTGATTCCTTTCCCTTTCATCTCATTGTATATTCAATCACCAAGTTCTGTTGTTTCTTTTCTCTAAATACCACTTGTGCCCATTTTTCCTTAAATTGTAATTGCTACTTGCAGAAAGAGATTCTTACTGTCTCAACTTCAAATATCAGAAAGTCTCCTAACCCTTTTTCCATTCAAATTTCACCTCACTCTTCCTCAATATTGAACCCTTTGCTCCGGCCTAGATAATCTGTGTTGTCCACTTAAGAAGCAAACCTTTGACTTTACCAGAATGCCTTTCTGCCCACCCTCCATCCATCTAACTCCTACTCATTCTTGGTCTCCTTCAAATTTATCTTCCCCTTGGGGGCTGTCCTTGCCTACCCCAGACTATATTGCCCCTTGCCTTACTTCTCTGCCCATGATCCTGAACGTAGAATTCAGAAATGTGTCACTCAACCACTTGCTGCCTTGTATTGCCCTAACACATGTGCTTCCTTCTCTCCCTGACTAGACCATGCATTCCTGGGTGCTGGGCACTGTAGATTAAATTATTTTGGTATTCCTTCTTGGTTCATGATATGTAGAATTTTAGGAATGAATATGCAAAAGGAGAGTATGATTGAGTTTCACAATTTTCTATTCTTGTGTCAGACCCTTATAATAGTAGGCTCCTGTCAGGGGGGAAAAAGTCTGACTCACACTTATCACCTGTGAATGCACTAAATACCCACTGAGGGGCCATGGGCTGGGGCCCAGGCAGTAGAACGTACCTTAAACAGGATGGAATCTAAGAATAAGGAAGTGGTATGAAACTGGGTTTCTAATAGAGACCATACTTCCTCAAAGCCCAGGACACCTGGGAAAGGGGCCAGGATGCCATCCCTGAAGTAACAGAGTGTCAGAACATGGAACACAGGATTAGGGCCATGCCGATGTGCCTGAAAGCAGCCTTGCCCTGAGGAGGATATCCAAAAAGAAGTCTTAAGTAAGCCATGTGCTTCCTTAGTGTGTGTTCTCTCTATTCACTGCAATCTCTCTTCTTAGAAATCTTGAGGATAGCAGTTTAGCACACACAAGGCCAAATCTTTAGTAGGTTCTTTAATGGAGAAATGAACAACAAACCCTCTCCTGGAGAGATGAAGGGAAATTTACCCCTTCACCATGTCATGGGAGTTGGAGGGGCAGGGCTGCTTTGTTCTATTAAAAAAATCAACAGGAATAATTATATGATTCACAAAATATAGATAGGATCCACAAGATTTGCTCTCTTAAAAATTTACTCTACACTAAAGAAGAAAAAGAAATCCATTAAGTGCAGAGCAAACTAATGTTTCCATCTTACTTGAAATGATACAAATCTTAGACCTTAAAGAATTATAGTTTCACAGACAATACGGCCATATTTAAGTATATACAAATATGCAGCAATGAAATAAGCACAGGCTGCTTCAAACGCAGTTCCAGTTTTATCTTATGTACAATTTCTCCATTAGAAGCAGGTGTGTGTGTGCATGGGGATGCATGTTACTTATTAGAATGCACATTTCTAGGCCTCAGCCCATACCTACTGATTAAGAATCTTTGGCGGGGGGCGGCTGTAGCCCAGTGGATAGGGCACTGGTTCACCACATGGGAGGCCCCGGGTTCGGTTCTCAGGGGCCTCTCCGAGCGGGCAGACCACTAGGAGAGGGCAAGCCGCCGTGGGCGGGGCAGAGCCGCCGTGGGCAGGGCAAACCTGCCCGCGAACAGGGCAGAGCCGCCCGCAAGCGGGGCAAGCCGTCTGTGCGGTGAGCTGACTCAGTGCGTCGCCGCAGCGGGGGGAGACAAAGCAGACACAGAAGAACGCAAAAATGAACACAGCAAGAACAAGCAGAAGGGGGGGGAATATGTAACAACAACAAAAAAAGAGTCTTTGGCACTGGAATCTGATTATCTGCATATTGAACAATTTTCCCAGGTGATTCTTAGCACAGAAAATTCTCAGAATCACTGCTTGATGGTAGCAAGTTCTTTCAGTAAACAAGAATATTCTTGTCCCACAAAACCTTTAAAGTGTATTCTCATAGGGAGCCATTTAAAACCTCTTTCTTCCACAATACTATTGTAAACCAATTCCTTCCCTAAAACTTTTCTTTTTCTGCTGTTTACTCTTAGTCTCATATTTCTAAGCCTCTGACAGAATATCAATCAGAATTTTCAAAATATGCCAGTATGTGTATGGGGATGATGTTTTCTACCCACCAGCAGGAACATTTTCGTTATTATCAGGATTTTTGTAGCAGCTCTGCCCATTGGTTCCCCTCAGCTGGGTGGTACTGGATGCAGTCAGTGATGAGAGTTCTGTCAATATTTTACCTTGTATCGGAGTTGCCAGACACTATTGGCTTAGTCAGGGTCATGGAACCTCAATTGTTTTTATAGTCCTTGAAGTAAGTCAATATTTTCAAGATTAAGTAAAAAAAAAAAAAAAAAAAAACAACTAGTCACTGTTATAACCACAAGATCTTATTCTAAAACAGCATGGTGACAATGTTGACCCTGCTGTTCTCTGGAATACATGAGCTTAACATATGTAAGCTTTATGTTAAGAGAGCACTTTAAGTTTTATGAAACTACCCTATTAAAGGCAAAAAATATTATAATAATATGAAACTTGTAAAATATAAATTTCAATATTGGGCAATATTCGATATTTAAGTATAAAGGTGTCACTAAGGGAGCTTCTGGTAGATTGAACATCCACATTTATCTTGGCTTCCTCCAATGCCCCAGTATAATAATAAAGGAATAAGATGATATAAGCATTCAAGAGCAAAGAGGATGGAAGATGGAAATGGTATTAGAGGAACGTCAACAAAATTTTGGAAGACGAAAATCAGATGGCTGAGTGGTAGATGGCTTAGCAGCTTAGAAAAAACAAAATCTAATCCTGGAATAGAGGAAGCCAAAAAGAAAGCAAGGTGGTTCAAGCTAAAGAATGCTGTAAAGACTTGGGAATCAGAATGCCAGGGTTGGGGTGGAGGAGAGTACTGAAAAGAAAACTGGCTGAAATCCTGTAGAAAGAAGTGGACCAGATACCCTCCTCCCAACTGAAAGAGGGCTGGTGCCCTCCTCACTCTCTGGAGAGATTAAATGATAAGACCCTGGACCTAGACCCCAGGCCTAGCTGAGGGTGGGTTGAGGAACCATATGAAAACAGGGAGATGAAATTAAAGTCTTTAGTGAGACTTCCTTCTCTATCACTACCACATACCAACTCCCTTCTCCCGCTCAGCTCCAGAAAGTCTGCATCCAGGCTTATAAGCTTCAGTAACAATATGGAAGGAGTCTTCTGACTGACCGCAGAGAAAAAATATCTGCAGATCTTAATCCAATGAAATGGGTAAGTTCTAACCCTACAGCAAAGCCCCATATTTGACAAACCCTGACTAAGCACACAGAGCAACTAATTAGCTTTATTGTGCCTCACTCTTAAACAGATATTTGAGAAAAGCTTCTAGCAAGCAAGCAAGAGAAACAAGCATATGGAAAAGGGGAACTTGGGAAAAATAGAGATAAAGCAGAAGCACAAGAAAACAATTTTAAAAATGATAAAATCCTTAAATGGAAACAGATTAATCAGAGAACAAGAAAGAGCTGATAGAAATTAAAATTATTTAATATTTATGAATATGATTAAGCATTTTCTTTTCTTCATTAACAAGGAGACCTTGGTCATGTCATTTAACCAATAGGTGCTCATTTATGTATCTTTCTGAACACTGAGTAACAACTGAGTTTATTTTTAGGATTAAATGAGACAAATGTGCCTGGACAGAATTTTTTAGAGTAATGCTTGCATAATTTGTTAAGCTGATCTTTGTCTATTATTTTGTTTTTTTTTGAAGTTGAAATAAAGTTTACTTTTAAAAAAAATTAGGGTTGAAGGATAAAGTTATGGAAATCTCATAGAGCATAAAACATAAAGACAAAGACATGGAAAATATAAAAAATATGAAAATTAGAGAAAAATCCAGGAGATCCAAAACATGATGCATAAACATTACAGAAAGTAAAAAAGAGAGAGAGAGAGAGAGAAAGGGTAAGGGAGAAATGGTCAAAGAAATAACATAAGAACATATCCCAGATCTTAAGAACACAAGTTTCCAGATTTTTAAAAAAATCTATAATACCCAACAGTAAAAGAAAAAGCAACACTAAGGCATGTCATAATACAATTTCAGAGATAAAAAAAAGATTCAAAAAGCTCCCAAAGAGGGAAAAACCAGGTCACACTTGTAGGTTGGGGGATCTGTGTGGCACTGGGCTTCTTAACAGTATGAAAGTCAGAGGGCCATGAAGAGATGCTTACAAAATTGTGATTGGACACGTTTACCAAACTATAATTTTATAGCTGGCTGTCAACCAAATATGAGAGGACAGTCTAAAAAGTAATTTCCAAATAAAAAATCTCCCAGGTACCCTTTATTAAGAAGCTATGAGACCAACTTGAGGGAACAGACCAAGAAACAGGAGGAGAGACCAAAACAAAACAAAACAGATGATGTGACAGAAAGAGGTGAAGCAAATTCCAAGAATGATGGTGAAAGGCAGCCTCACAACTTCATTTAAGCAGCAGCCAAGAAAACTTTAGGACTGAAGCAGACTGGAGCAAGAAACTAGAATCCTTCAGTGGAGACTTTAGGAGAGCAAGAAAGAGGGGATGGAGGGACACAGAAAGGAAGAGAAGGCAGACATGATATAGAAAGAAAGAAGGCAAGAAAAGATAAGAAAATAGATTATGTGATGAGTTTGATCATATTGAGAGTTTTACAGGGTCAGAAAAGTTTGAGAATGGATTGAAGGTAGGTGTAGAGATAACAGTGAAAAAATGAGGCAATTATTAAGTCCAGGAAAAATAGAAATTTGTAAAAGAAAGGAAACATAATCATAATATACTACAAGATTAAACTGAAAAATGCTTACTAGACATGTAAACATGGAATACTTTTAAAGTCATATTTGTGATATATCTAGTCATATTGAGAAGACAGGGAAGAGAAAAGAGGGATGTGGGTGGGGAAACTACGTATGTTTGTGAGGAAGTGGTGGAAGTGACCTGAATCTGTTATCTTTTATAAAATCAAACAATTGAAACAGTGAGAACAAACTGTTTATGAAGATAAATAAGAGAAAAGAGTTAATGAATTGAAGTGATTGCCTTTAGGAAGCAGAAATTAATAATGAAGGGTAAAAGAGGGGGTAGCTATTTGACATGATAAGCCTTGTAGCGCTATTTTACTTTTTGGACCATGTGCATGTATTATTTGCATAAATTACACAGTATATTTTAAGGGAACTGAATAAAGGGGCTCCAGGTTTTTAAAGTTAAGGAATGTGTATTTTCAAAGAGATTGCCATGAAGGCTGTGTATACTGGAGTTGTGTTCTTTCTGTGGTGATTTTATAGTTAAACACTTTAAATGGTACAAATTTTGGTCAAATAAAATTGAAAGGGAAAACATTCTGTGTAGTAGGAGCATACATGTACTTACCATGATACACACAACCATACACAGAAAACAAACATGTAAAGAATAAAGCAGGAGGGTAGTCTATTATCTGTCTAGTCCAATGTTGGAAACTAAAAAAAAATGGCACCACATTCTAGAAATTATTTGTTTTCCATTTTTCCACATAGTCCTCATGACATTCACTGGTCAGTACACAGTTATTTGCCTTTGGTTTACTTCTTTCATAATTGCTCCATTGTCTTTTGTCTGCCAGACACAGAGGTTGAGTTTGCCATACCAGTAATCTCATTGTTGTTTCACTGGTTCAAGATAACCACCTCATATTAAGGGATTCTTTTTAGACTTGCCTTTCCAGTTCTTCTATTTGATCTCAAAAGCAGCTCTGTGTTATTTGTGCTAATGCTCTCTTCATTGGAACTGATAATCAACTATAAACATATTTTTAGCCCAAACTTTTGTAATCATCATAAAGTGATGTGTTAAATACCCTTAAAGCCACAGTGTTAGGCGCTAAGCAAAAATTAGCTAAAAGAAAAAAAAAGAGAGAGAGAGAGAGAGACAGAGCGGGCAAAAGTGTATGTGTTGTGTGAGTATGTGAAAGAGAGTTCCTGCCCTTGAAAAACACAAGCTTAGGAAGATAATAGAGAGACAAGACCAAAGTAAGTTTTTGTTATTTTATCACAGAAACGCATATTTTAAAAAATAAAGAAAAATTCTTATAATGGTGGAGATTTTATTGATGCTCGTATTATCACTATTTTAGCTGAAGTTTTATGGGAATTAAGAGAAGATGGTAAAGAGTGAAAAGGAGATGTAAAGAGAGAGGAAAAGAGAGGGAATGCGAGGAGAGGTTTTGGAACTTTCTCCCAAACTGGGGATTCACAACTAATATATATAAATGAATAGAAAAGAATGGTATGCCCTCAATCTAATGGGCATTGAACCAAATAAAGATGCTTATTTAAGAATCAGCAAAGTGTAAACATTTTTAAAATAGGTTTCCCTTCCTTAAAAAAAGTATTTTTCCTAATTTACAATTAATATACACATATGATAGGAAAATTAGAAAATTCAATAAAGTATAGAGGAAAACAAGAATCACTTATAATTTTACCAACCGGAAATACCATTCCCAACATTTTGGTTATACAGTATATATATATATATATATATATATATATATATGTATGTATGTATGCATGCATGTATATGTGTATATGTATATATATATACAACTTGGATTATGTCATTCAAACTTTTTAATGATCTATTTATCTCATTCGTCACGACAATTTCCTTATGACTAATGATTCATTAATCTCAGGATTTTCATGTATATTATTTATTTTACCAAAAGTATTTATTTTGCTTCCAATTTCTCACTCTTGTAATACTAGGTGCATAATCTTTGTATATACAATTTTGTTCAATTGATTATAAGGAATAAGTTAATTCTGCGAAGTGAAATTACTAGATAAAACATATTTAAAAATTCTGAAATACAGTTATTTTTTGTGTCTATTTTTGGTTCCTTCTTTTTTGAACTATCCAAGAACCGAGTGCATTTCTATTTATTTCTGAAAGAAAGGGCATTTTCTACAAATATCCAAAGTAAGTAAACATCTATATAAGATTGTCTTGAAATGAATTTGTCCAGTGTTCTCCTATAAGCTTTGGTGCTCGCTTAATTCATGAAAACTAAGTGTTGATCACAGTCCCTGTGGCCAACCAAGAATAAATTGAATTTTCACTAGCAGCAGCAGAAAACAAATTTGAACTACACCTATGTATAATTATATTTTATATATCATCTGTAATTTGTGCTCGTATTTGTGCAATGCACCCGCATGTAGTGCAATTAACTATTCTGAGAACTATGTAAATACTGCTCCATAATCAGATAAAAGCATGAAATAAATGGTATATTTGCAGAAAGATATCCACATGTTTATATATGTATTTTGAAGCTTGTTTCAAACAGTAGTGAGTTAATATTTCATTAAAAACATGCTTTTGCCTGATGGTTCTTTATGAGGTTAAGGATTGTTTATTCTAAGGAAGCCTCACAAAAGAAGATTCTGTCTACCCTGAAAGTACCTTGTGAGATGGAAGAAAGAGGATGCGTACAGAGATTTAATCCAGAAAACCATCGCTTTTGCTTCTTCACCTGATTGAGCCCTTTTGAAACATGAGCTCTGCAGCTAAAGGCTTCACTTACTCATAATTAGGTAGGCACAAGGACCTGAAATAAGTACCTTTAAAACACATGTTCTAGCACAGAGAGAGACTTCATCCCAAAGACATTTAGTGAGAGTGGAGAGTGAGGATGGGTGCATCATTGCTCCCACATGTCCACAGAGCCTGAGAGTTGGAATTAATCAGCTTTGGTCTGGCTCAGTGGAAATCTTCTACTGTATCTGGCATAAAAACAGTGAATGTAGAATCACACTTTGTATTAAGATTAACAACAGACCATTCTGACAGCTTGCGATCTCATAAACCTTCTGATGCATCTGGGCTACAACAAACATCCCTGTATAGTGCCTGTAGTTTTGCCTGCTCCAGAACTTAATAAGGAAGCATACAAAATGTTGCATTTTCCAGTGGTATATATTTTTTAATCAAACCCATGATAAAACATGAAAATTCACATTTCAATGACGTTTTTATATCAGCTACTGATTGTAGGTGATGTAAACCAAGTTATATATAATATCTTTTTTATCCAGAGAGAATTTCTTTAGAGCTGGCCGGCATGTGCAAACAAGAAACCACGGTGAGGTTTTGGGTTTGGAAGGCTGGGGAGGACAAGAATCAAGCCACAGAGCCAGGCCTGTTTCTGCCTGCCAACATTACATCCAGCACACAGCCTCCATCAAGCTGGTGGGGAGGGCGAGGCGGGGCACAAAAGGAGATACAAGATGCAAACCACCACCTAGTGATGCAGGAAGTGCCAGCATCACTTTTCAGTGCATCTAATTCATCCATTTGTAGGTACATATCCAACACTAGCTAGAACCTCTTTGTAAAGGAGGGTCCCTAAAGCAAAGACTTTTCTGCAAAATCTTCTATTAGAATGCATCCAAGGAGGACTGAGGTACAGAGTAGCAATTGGCAGCAAAGTGATCCCTCATGAATCCATCCATGTTAAGGTAAGGTCAGACTAACATTACACTCCCCTTTCCTTCAGGGTAGATAAGGTGTTAAATTAAAGGAGCCCTGGCTGC
This sequence comes from Chaetophractus vellerosus, assembly GCA_004027955.1. Classification (NCBI taxonomy): domain Eukaryota; kingdom Metazoa; phylum Chordata; class Mammalia; order Cingulata; family Chlamyphoridae; genus Chaetophractus; species Chaetophractus vellerosus. Next base: position 1,342 of record PVKH010006883.1, on the reverse strand, counting down.
TTGCCCCCAGTCAGGATAAGGTGAATGAAATGATTGTCAATGAGTGTCTACTCCCCAACTGGTTGCCACTCTTTTTTACCATGTTACACTGACTGTCCTACACCCCTAAATCAAGATGTCATGTAGGAAGACAGTAGGAAAGAGCAGATTTTATTTTAGTACAGCACTAAGATATATTCACCATCAAATTTTTCTGACTTAGAGTCAATTCATTTGATTGAATGAATTGGAGAGGTGTTACTGTACTCCCAAGTACAGTTAACTGCTAGCTGCTCTAGTCCAGCAGCAGATGTTTAAACATTGAATGGTCCCACAAAGATCGATCCTCTCCTTCACTTTGAAAATACTGAAAATGCTCCCACATTTGAACATTAAGTATCCAAATTTCCCTTTATTCATAATGCAGTAAAGTGGGTAAAGGTTTTTCAGGGCCTTTGAAGGCTGCTGCTGATGTTCCTAAATGCTCCCATCTTCCCACCACCCTTACTTTAGACTGTACTGAGAGAGAAGCTACTGAGGGAGTGCCATGTTTTCTGGGGACCCCTGCAGCCTGCCTCCCTCAGAGTAAGAATTTTATGAAATTTCTGGTTTCTTATATGCTGTCAGGAATAATAAAATTTTGATCCTTAGACATTCAAATCCAGGGGAGTTACTGTAAGTGCTGCCCTTCGCAATCACATAGAAGACAGGAAGAAAACAAACCTGGCAACTAGGTGAGGATGTAGGGAAGAGGCTGCAGGTAATTAAACCCCTCTGCAGCTGAAGCTGGTGAGCATCACACAGTGACAAGCTGAAATGTACCACCAGAACTGCTGACAGTGTGTCTCACTTTCACCCTTACCTGACTATGGGATGGAAGTGCAGTGTAAGCCATGGGCTGATTCATCACTCCTTTCTGCTTCATGAGAAGCATGCGTTTCTGGTCCTCGTTCAGGTGTGCCCTGGGAGCCTGGAGTTGGGGTGGAGGTGGTGGCTGCTGCTGCTGCTGGATATATGGCATCAAGGGGTTTTTGTTGGGATTGGCCATTGGTGGTGTCATTCTCTGACTCAAGTCTGCGTTAAAATGGGTCAGAGGTTTAGTGTTTCCATAAGTAAGAATATTGTGCTGTTTGTTTAAAGAGTTTGTACCCAAGTTATTTGGCTGCTGATTGATCATATTCATGTGATTCTGAGGGAGGTAGTTATTCATTGTCGTCTTCTGCAGGTTGTTTGCCATTGGAGGCACTATAGGGTTTTGGTTGTTAAAGGCTTGAGGGTACATCATTGGGCTATTTGGTTTTTCTGCAGCAAAAGCTGCTCCATATGGACTGGATGGAGGCCCCAAGGGAGACCAACTTGAAGT
>PVKH010006882.1:0-12937 GCA_004027955.1 Chaetophractus vellerosus | reverse complement strand
TTACCTTTTATACTTGCAGTGAGAGTGGGAAAGAGTGACTTGATTACAGGTTAGCATTTTTCTTGTGAGCTCTCCTAAGAACTGAATGGTTATAGTGATTGTGGTTATGGTAAGGAAAAAATTGAAATAATGAGCATATAGTAAAGTTGATAGAGGGTAAATGAAAGCACAAGTCTACTGATAGATTGGAAGACAAGGGAAAAGTCAAAGGACTGGATCATGATGTTAATATAAAATTTATTTGGAACGTAAGTTTCTGAGAGACAATCTTCTTACTCTTTTTATTTATTATCTTAAATATTACTGCAACTAGACTGCTTCAAGGAAACAAGTTGGTTAAGCTCTCACGATATTTGTAAAATTCATTTAGAATGCTGTGAGTTTCTCTGCAGTATTAAGTAATCTCAAACTATGCCATAGCCTCGATTAATAATTATATTCAAATTTCAGGGTTTTGATAGTGGAATTTACTTTGTTTTACTCATTCATTTTCTCTGATCAAAATACATTTAGAGGCAAAATATCTTTATTTCTATTAGCTGTGTGCATCATCATCATCAGAATAATAATAATAAAAATAAAAAGCTGTCCTGCAAATTCTGAGACCAGACTTCTCATTCCCTGCTTCAAACTACAAAGAAAATCTCAAGAATGATTCACATAGTGGTACGCTATATCTTGATCTTGGAGATTCACATTTATCATTAGTATATTATAGACTCTGAGAGGTCTGGGGTCAGGCAACCTGCTTGACCTTTTTTTTAAACACATATTTTACAAACTCATTTCACAAAGGAAACCATCATTCGTGGAACAGCAGTTAATGTTCTTAAGAAATAGTGTATTTTCAATATGGCTTTAAAACTCTAGAGTAAAAAGAAAGTACATAAAGCCATTATATAATGAAATAAGAGGTGGATCATTGTAAAGATGAAGGAAATAAGATAGTGTTTGAACAATGCCACAATGGATGTATATCTCCAGGGAATAATAGCAAATTACAGTACATATTAGAAACTAGTTATCAAGAATTGAGGGATTTATCATTAAATATTTTGATTTCACCAATAATTCTCAAGTTAGGGTTTCAAATATTCTAAGACTCTACTATTAATGACCCAATCAAAAAAGTTGATTATAATCCAATTCATATGATGTAGAAAAGAAAAACTGAGAAAAATGCAAAGCCTTACTAATTTCTTTAAACAAACCTAAATGTGGAAATTTAATATCATTTAACTTTGGGCATAAGATATCAAAGATACTGCAGTTCAAATAATATAATATTTCTAATGTTCCTTTTTGTGGAATAACAATGATTTATAGTTTTTAATACTTTTTAAAATTTGAACTTTCATTATATATTTCCATGGGGAAATAATATTCTGTGCTATGTTTTCAAGAGAGTTAGAAATTTAGAACGGTACAAAGCCACTAAAATTCTAAATCTTCACAGGTGCAATTTTTGGCACCTAACTGCAAATTTCTTCTTATGTACAACTATATATATATTTGAAAGTATAGAGCCATATTTCACTTAGCTCAAACAACTAGAATCATTTCCTTTTTAGTTTTTTTAAATTTTATTTTTTAGCATACAGTTCCTTTCAAGTAAATAGTGTCTGTCATCTTATGCTAGTCAAGCATATTCTTTGAGAAGACTATGGAACAGCTGGAAAATTTTTTGAAAAATCAAACCATTTGAAAATATTTTAATGAGAATGATTCTTTATATGTTCCTCTGGCAAATGCTAAGAAGAAAATATCTCCTTTTTGCCTCCTGATTCTCCACTCAAGTAACTAACCAGACTTCCCTTTGCCCCCACTCCCCTTACTTGCCCTTCCCCCACCCCCAGTCTCATGCTTTACCTGGTTTCAGAATTCAGACTTTGATCTGGTGGAGTATCTAAGAGAAAAACCATGTTCATTTGTTTATTGTCTGAAAGTATCAAGAGAATTCTCCAACATCTATCTTCAAAACCATTCGAAGGTTGAAAGACTCAAGGAAATCTCAAAACTTTTTCCACTTTTTCATTCCTGCTACAAATAAAAATATTTAGATACAATGAGTGTGGACAATTGTCTTTGTTAAACTTAGTTATTATCTCCATTAAGATTTATGTAAGGGGGCCGGCTGTAGCCCAGTTGGTAGGGCTTCGGTTTACCACATGGGAGGCCCTGGGTTCAGTCCCTGGGGCCTCCCTGACTGGGCAGATCGCCTCCAGGGCAGATCGCCTCGAGAAGGCAAGCCGCCATGGGTTGGGCAAGCCCCCACAGGCAAAAGGCAAGACCCCATAAGCAAAAGGCAAGACCCTGCGAGCAAGGGCGAGCCCCTGCGAACAGGCAGGCCGCCGCACCGGTGAGCTGACTCGGCTGACCGCCCCAGCGGGGGCAGACAAGCAGACACAGAGGAACGCAAAAGAAAAATGAACACAGCAAGAACAAGCAGAAGGGGGGATTATAATAAAACAATAAAAAAAAAGATTTATGTAGGCACTGTAAAAGGGGCAATATGGGGGTTACAGGGTATGGAAGATTAGTGACTTTAAAATGGCTAAGCTTCAAATCATCTTTTCCTCTAGTAATTTGTTTACATGTTGGTACCATCAGCTCACAGTTTGGTTCAAAATAACTGTTTTCCTGAGACAAATATCAAGGGAATTCTATGATTCTCAATCATTTTTTCTTTTTTAAATTTCATTTTTCCTTTAAGCTTCAACTGTCAATTTCATTTTCATTTATCTTGTCTTTCAGGTCTGTGGTTCTTCTCTCCCCACTATACAATGAATTTGAACACTTTAATGCTATTTCCTTTTGATTATAATTTTCTTCCCAGACATTCTTTTTCCATTTGCTGAGGTGAAAATATCAAAGTGATAACACAATTTGAATGTATTAACAGAAGGAATGTTTTGAATAGACCATAATATCAAGAAACATTTTAGCATGCAATGCTTAGCTGCGTTTTCCACTGGCATTTAAATAAATCGGTATCAAGAGTGCCAAATTATATTAAAGTATAATTTTTGTTCCCTATATTTAATAAAAAATAATTCAAAACCCCGGGAGAAAAACATTATCTCAATAATTGAAATAGAATCTTGGAGAAATATTTCTTCATGCATGGTGAGGTGCAAGAGAACCACAACTTTGCCAGGAAAATTAATAGAATAATGAATAAAATTTACAGTTGGAATGGGAATTCATAGATCTGTGTTTTAGTTTCACCCTTACCAGCTATTTAATTCCAGTTTAGATACTTAATCTCCCTGATCATGGCCTTTTTTCATTATAAAAAGGAGCTAATAATAATTTCCCTAACCACATTCATGTTCATGTAAGTTAGAGGATGTATATGTACTAGGTAAATTTTAAAGTGACTTACAGCTTTTTTAAAAAAAATAAAAATACAAAAACCTATCGGGGTTTATAATGGGGATCTAGGGAGAAATAAGGAGATAATTTTTAAATCACAGAGCAGAACAAGGATGGATAGAACTGTAACTTATGTACCATATTTAGGAAAGTTTAGTTTGGCATGTGGTTAAGAGACTTGGCACTAGATATTCAATAATGACCAACATGTTAGTCAAGCATAGATAGCAATATCTTATGTGGTGGTATAATAAGGAATTTATGCATCTATCATTCTACTTATCTGGGTTTGTATTGGCAATATATCATTTAGTATGCAACATTTTCAGTCTTGTAAAATGTGCTTTAACAAATGAACAGGTTTGTTTAATAATTTTACTGGTAAAGAAAGTAATAATGCTGAGCAATGAGTTAAAGAAAATAGAGTTAGGAACACAGGACTAATTGTAATCACATCCAATCTTTCCTTAAATTTTTACATATTTGCTCAGCAAAATGACTGGCTGAAAGAAATCAGCTTTGATCCCAGAATCAATGGTTTAAACCTTACAGAGACAGTAAAACATTACGAGGATCTTTGTTCAGAAAATGTAAATCATAACGCAATGTTCTGGTACATTTTGTTATATGCCTCAGATATTTCAGAGTATCTTTGGCAAAGGAGTAGAATATGCTGGAGTTTTTGTACCCACCCACCTCACACAGTCAGAGCATAATACTGATAATCGAGACCTGTAACCTTGCCGATCAAACTGGTACATCTGGTCACCTCCTTTTTCAAATTACTGACTGTTATGACATCCATTTCTTATATTATATGCTTCTCATACTTTCTTTAAAATATGCCTACTTTATGAGCTCAAAATGATTTCTTCTGGCATATATGTATTGAATTGGGGAGGCTTGAAATATAATATGGTCTGGATATGGTCATGATTATGACCTGAGTATGGCTGAGAACGAAGTTACACCTGTGACATTTTCCATTGAGATAAAAATTTCAAATTTTTTTTTTTTTAAATTTATTTATTTTATTACATATCTCCCCTTCCCCACCGTTGCGGCCACGCGCCAAGACTTGGTCACTGCGCAGGCGGGGCTTTCCCCGCCTGTGGGCGGCTTCTGCTTCTATTCACGGCCGGCTCTTGCTTCAGTTCGCAGGTGGCTGGCTGCGCTCCATTCGAGGGTGACCTGCCCTGCCCATGGCAGCTTTTGCCCTGTCCGTGGCAGCTTTTTGCCCTGCCCACGGCGGCTCTGGCCCACCCATGGCGGCTTGCCATTCTCAAGGCGGTCTGCCAGCTAGGAGAGGTCCCCGGGAACCGAACCCGGAGCCTCCCATGTGGTATGCCGGTGCCCTATCCACTGGGCTATCGAGCCGGCCCCAAAATTTCAAGTTTTGCAATGTTTGTGATTCGCAGATTTAAGAAAGTTAACATAGATATTTATTAAGCACCAACAAAGTGAAATTGTGAAACTAAGATTTGTTTTTCTATACATCTGGCATTGTACAAAAGGCATTGGCACTTGCTTTGTTGGTAATGATTAACTTCATTGGTCAATTAGGGAATAAAATTCTTTAGTTTGAATGGGGTTGCCCTTATTCTATTCAATTTGCAATGGCTCTATGCTTTGTGTCAATTTTGCCTTCTGTCTTCTGTTTATAATCACTCAAAATCTCATAGATTTATTTACCTACTCTTGCTCACAAAAACAAAACAAAACCAAAAGCAAAAGATATGAATTAATAAACAATTTACAAAAAGTCATCTATAAATCCATATCTATGAGCAATGATATGATTGCCTTCCATATTGGAGTATTTGGAATAGTTCATCAAAATGCATTAATTACTATTAATCTTTTGAGAAGAACCAAGTCTAAAAACCATGTAAATTCAATTTTATTTATACTACCCTAAGGACTTCTAACAGTATGATCTCTTCTCAAACATACAAAGGAGAAGACCTCTATGCTGTCCATTGTTCTATTATCCTAAATGTTTGCAAAAGTAATAAGTTGCTACATCTTAGTAGATGGAAAATGCTAAACATAGCCTGTTGGTTTGATACAGTACAGAGGAGAAACCGTGCTATGAATTCCAGGGTATTGTGCCCCACAGATGCTAAAGACACTGTAGAAAAGCAGATCTAAATTTCTCCAAACTTTTACATCAAAATATTAACAAAAACATAGCTGCTGTTTAAAATTCAGCTTACAAGACTCCAAGTAGAAGAAAAAAGCAGCATGTGAATTTTGATAATAGCCCTCTTACTCTTCATCATTTCCTCCCCTGCCTCCTAAGGGAGAAATGAGAAGTGGCAATGAGAGAGGAGAACAATATAAGCAACAAGAGAAAGGAAAGAAGAAATAATTGCAATAATAATAATTTCCAACATAACTTATTCATTTTTTCTAGACACAATTGTAATTATAGAGCATTAGGTTGGAAGTAATCTGGAGATCACTCCAGCCCAATTTTGGCAGTCTCTGCATATTTACACAATTTTTAAAAAATTGTCAGATTTGGTTGTATGGAAAATTAGAATATTTCACTCATAGTATATCAGGCCATGTTAATGCTATATAATATTTCTGGGTCTCAAAATATTGGTAAAACAATAGGAGAAAGGGTATACATATATTTATCTATCCAAATTGTTGTGAAGGTACTGGTAAAAATATTTTTAAAAAACCAAAGTACCATCCAAATAAGACATGCAATTATTTTCCTTCCTTCATTTGTAGCAGAACTAATGAAAACACCAGGAAGTCAACAGTAAGTTTAGCTGGCTAAAGCAAGAAGCTTTAGTGCTTCTTCAGATTCAGAAAGTCCTAGAGAAGGAAAGGACACTATCTAAAGAAAATGATGAATGCAACATTGCTTAAGTAAACATTCACAAAAGAGAAAACAGGTTAAAATAATAAGATAACCTATCCAATTATGAAAGCTTTATGTGGGTTAGGGAATGTAAATGTTTTCTATACTTCCTTAACGTGATGAAAAATTTCTATCTTAAATTAATATTTATCATTCTAAAGTCCAAAGTTTGGAGCAAAATAGAGGTTCACTAAGAGTACTATTATTTAAATTATTCTGAACATTCTGGATACTAATATTATACGCACAAATTTGAGGAAAAATGGAAAAAATAAAGCTAACATTTTTATATATCATTTAAATACTTAATAGAATTAAGAAAAGCTTAAGTGTCTGATTAGAAATCAGCAATTAGCTGATTAGAAGTAGCTAATTAATAATCATCTTTTGTTAAAAGTTAAGAGCTTTTCCACATGCTAGCAAAAGTACCGAACTTGTACTAGTCAAAAATTCTAGCTAATAGAAAAATATTATAAGAATAACAAGGATGACTCTAATAAAAAGTAATACACAATTTTCATATGAAAAAGTCACATAGTTTCACAATATATAAAATTATATCAATAATCACTGAAAATTGCATATTTCTGGATGTGAAGTTTTTCAATAGACTAAATGCTTAAAATAGTCCATTATAAATTAATAAAATCACAAATGCGTTTTAAAAATGTTTTTAACTGCAATAATGCTACCATGTATGAGGATGAATACAGGTATAAAGAAAATTATTTTTTTTTATTAAAGAAGCTGTTATTTAGCTTTTTTTAAAAAGTATTTATTTATTTATCCCTCCTGAGAGAGGCACTCAATCTCTTGCACCACCTCAGCTCCCTGGTCTGCTGTGTCTCTTATTGTCTCTCTTCTGTGTCTCTTTTTGTTGCATCACCTTGGTGCTCCAGCTCTCCGTGTGGGCCTGCATGGGCCAGCATTCCTGCACGGGCCAACACTCCACGTGGGCCAGCATTCTGCGTGGGCCAGCTCTCCTCTCAGGCCAGCTTGCCATGTGGGCCATCTTACCTTTTACCAGGAGGCCCTGGGAGTCGAACCCTGGACCTCCTATATGGTAAATGGGAGCCCAATAGCTTGAGCCACATCTGCTTCCCTGTTATTTAGCTTTATCAGTTAAAAAAACTAAATGCACTTTAATTTTTGCTGATATATAAAGTTCCGTTTAACTCATTGCACTTCCCCTCCTGGAAATCAGATAGAGAAATAAGATGACATGACAAATGAATCTAGAAATAACGCATCCAGTGATATGAAAAAAACCCCAAACCACTGAGTGTTACCAAAGGCAACAAAAATCCAAGAGTATGGGAAGTCCAGACATGACATCATGACAGTGCAACAATGAGGGAATGGCAGTATTGAGACCTCAGCAGTGGCAGACATGAGAAACCTCCAGAACATATTCACTTTCAGAGAAAGAACACACTTGGTGAGAGACTTGCTAGGAGGACATAGTAATACCAACAGTGTTCTAATCTTCAAGGAGAAGGAGAGAGAAGGCTTGCACAAGCCTCAGAGGGCCACAGTTGGCAGATCTCCAAATGCACCAACAATTTCATCTTTAAATGTGAGTGCATAATCTTAGAAGGCAGTGTTGTGTCTATTGTTAACTGATTCCTGTGAAGAGTCTAGGGAAGGCTTCAGCCTGTTATATAAAGCCGCCTGAGCTCCCCCAGAACAAGTGACTCAAGAGAGAGCAAAAACAAAGCCATAATGCCATCTATAACATAGTCTTGGAAGACCCACACTTCCATTTCCATCACTTTCTTATTTATTAGAAATGAGGAGTGGAACCAGATTCCACCTTTTGAAGGCAAGAGTGCCAAAGGATTTGTTGACATATTTTTAAATTCACTACAACTTCTATAAATTCATCTCAACTATTTGATTTCTTTGAGATTCAATTTGCAAAGGAAAGGAAGGATAACTATTATTTATTTCATATTTATACTAATTATTAGAAAAATGAATTGTTTACTTAGTATCTTCAAAGGTGGCCAAATATTTTTTAAGCAGCATTATGAATGCATGCATTTTAATGTATTTTATATTTTAATTAATTTAATAGGCTATTAAATAAATTTAGTAAAAGTTTTTCTTTTTCATGTTCAATTACTCTGATTTTTCCAGAATCTTCCTTTTTTAAACTTTTTATTTTGGTAACATATATATGACTTAAAAGCTCCCCGTTTAATAACTTGCAAATGTGCAATTCAGTACTTTTAATTACATTCAAAATGTTGTGCTGCCATCACCCCTATCCACTACTGAAACTTTTTTCATCACCCCAAACAGAAACTTTGTGCACAATAAGCAATAACTCTCCATTCCCCCTTCCCAGCACCTGGTAACCTGTAATCTACTTTCTACCTCTATAAATGTGCATATTTTAGGTATTTAATATAAGCAGAATCATAATATAATTGTCTTTTTGTTTCTGACATTTCACTCAACATGATATTTTATCCATGTTGAAACATGGGTTTGAACGTCATTCCTTTTTACCACTGGATAATAATATTCTATTATAGATATATATCACATTTTGTTTACGATTTCATCTGTTGGTGGACATTGGTATTTCTTCCACCTTTTGGCTATTGGGAATAATGCTGCAATGAACATTGGTATATGATAACCTGTTCCAGCCCCTTTTCAATTTTTTTGGCTAAATACCTAAGAGTAGAAATGCCAGGTCATATGGTAATTGTTTTTTTCTTTGTTTGTTTCTTATTTTTATCCCCTGCCCCCCTGAGATGGCTCCCTCATCTGTCTGCTCATTGTCTTCTCTTCTTCTTTTATTAGGAGGCACGGGGAACTGAACCTGGGACCTCCCACGTGGGAGGCGAGTGCCCAACCGCTTAAGCCACTTCTACTCCCTGCTGGTTGTGGCGTTTGCTCCTTGTGGTGTCTGCTTATTTCATCATCTGCTCCTTTTGCCATCTGCTCATTTCATTGTCTGCTTGTCTTCTTTAGGAGGCACTGGGAACCAAACCAGGGACCTCCCATGTGGGAGGTGGGTGCCCAATTGTTTGAGCCACATCTGCTTCCCATATGGTAATTCGAAGTTCAACTTTCTGAGGAACTGCCAAACTGTTTTGCACTGCATCATTTTACATTGCCACCAACAATGTTTGTGTTCATACTTCTCCACATCCTTGTCAACATTTGCTATTTTCTATTTTTTAATAGTAGCTATTCTAATGGGTGTGAAGTGATATCACACTGTGGTTTTAATTTGCATTTCCTGATGACTGATGATGCTGATGCTCTATTGTTTTGGGAATTTCCTACATATTCTTTCTCACATTTCTCCAAATAAAATTTATAATCAACTTTTTAGTTAAGGGAAAAAAAAAACAGGTGGTACTTTTGTTAGGATATGGCTTAATATTTAAATACCTCAGGGAGAACAGATATCTATCATATTGACTTGTCTTATTCAATGACACAGGCTATCATTTATTTGTTCAAATTTACTTTTGAATATTTTAATAGTTTTTTAGATTTTCCCTCAATTGTGTTGTAGACATTCTTGTTAAAATTATTTCTAAATATTTTATTTTATTTTATTTATTCTTGCAATAGCAAATAGGGCCTTCACTTTTGTTATATCTTCCACTTTTAGTTGTTATATCCTGCTGATAACTTTTTGTGTTTTGAATTTTTTAACTTATTAAATTTTCCTATTACTTACATTCATTTTGGAACTTCATATATAAATAGCCCTGTACTTTGAATATGGAGTTGATTTTACCTTCTCTGTTCCAATCCATCTGCTTTTTCCCCTTGTCTTATCCAAGTACATTGTCTTAGATTTTCAACACAACATTAAATAGCAGTGGAAACACTGGAAATCCTTGTCTTGTTCCTCCCCTTAGGAGAAGAATATCAAGCATGTTCCCATTAATGAAATAAACTCACTTCTGGACTGAATATATCATCATCTATTGTTAACAAATATCATTAACTGGGTTCTAACATGCGTGTAGAATGAGTTTTCTGCATAAATAAAAATATTTATATAATTTCCGCCTTAATTTTGTTTGCATGGTGAATTGTGTTCCTGTATTTACTAATATTGAGCTACTCTTGCTTTTCTGGGTTACATTTCACTTGACCATAATGTATCTCTTTTGAATATTTGGAAGGAAAGTTCCAAATGGCTAGTTTGTGATAGTCTCTTTTCTGTTTCTCTAGTGCAGCAGAGAGAAGGGTTCTTATCTGATCTAATTTCTTTTAAACATACTAATTGTGGGCCTTCTGCAAATATACAAAACCTCTTGCTAGCAGCAGAAGTCCTTATCTATGAAATACTTTCACAGAATGCAGTTGATTGGCTAGAATTGCTTATGGCAGCTAAAGCGTGACTAGATAGAATATTGAGCCATGACTCCATGGAGAATAACACATATAATATCTGATTAGAAAACAGAAATGGTTGATGGCTAAGACAGGTCCTTCTTCTAAATGTAATAAACTCACCATTTAGGAATTCAATCTATCAACCTGATCCAGAGCATGTCTGATTCAGGAAGGAAGGATATGATGTAGCATTATGCTACAATCCCAGACATCTTTCAGCTTTGTCTGTACCACTTGAATAATTGTATCTTTGACATTATTAGTGAAGCTTGATGTTTTATAAGAACTTTGATCCATGTGAGTCTGACTTCCTGGCAATTGGATACTCTGTGTTATCACGGACTGGTGCTATGAAGAGGAATGTCTTTCAGACCCAATAGTCATATTAGGATAAGGCACATTTTTGGTAAGGAAAAGAAGAAGGTTAAAAAACAAGATAACTTGTTAAGTGAATGCCTGCTGAATCATGTCTGGGAAAAAGTAATGAGACTTTCAAGACAGATTACAGTGTATAAATCTTATCAGTGAAATTTGGTAGAAATGAATTTAGACATGGGGAAGCTAGTTAATGGATTAATAGTAAGTATAAGGCCAAAAGATCTTAGCTAAATATTCTATTCACTGGCTCTTGCTATCAATGTGGTAAGATAATTTTGTCTTTAGAATTTAAAATTTAGTCAAAAGTATGACAACCAACCACAAATTCATTAAGAGTTTTCAAATTTTCAGGTTTTTTTTTTCTCATATTAGTTTATAAATTGTTGCTCCTTGCCTACTTTTTCCTTTTTCCATACTGTTTTTACATGTCAGCTCTAGCTGCAATCTTCTTAAATTCCTCATAATGTTCATCTAGTTTAATGATTGTTCTTTATTGCTTATTTTATTAATTTCATGAGAAGTTCTAGGCCAATAAATCAAGTTCAAAGTTTGAGCACCCTCTCCTTCAATTTATTTCATGAATTCTTTAATCGGGAAAACATGTTCTTTACCTTTAGAAAATGTGTGTGTGTGTTTTACATAAATACTTAAATTATCATTAATACTCTATTCCTCTTCCCAAGAATTTTAATTTGTATCTTTTCTGATAATTAAAAGTGACTGACCAGTGGGTAGCTCTGAAAATTATTTTTTTCTTTCTTTGCTAGTTGTAACTCAGTTCTGGTGGTTGGACTATTATAAAATTAAGGACTTTTAACTTGGATCAATCCTGGACTTAACCACTAACTAACTCAGTAACGTTGCATATATAACTTAATCTCTCTGTGTATCAGTTTCTTTATCTGTTAACAGGGAAAATAATATCACACTCTATATACATGTCTTCTATTAATTGAATTAATATATATTAAAATAGCATATGGCACCCAGAAATTAATTTCAATTTTATGAAAATTAAATCTTAATAGAAATATTGATAAAATTAAATGTTCTCTATTTGCAGATGTTATGATACTATATATAGAAAATCCTGGAAAATCCACAACAAATCTTCTAGAGCTAATTAATTTAGCAAAGTGGTGGGGTGCAAGATCAACATGCAAAAATCAGAAGTTGTAGTAGTTGGGGATCACTAGGGAAAAAGAACTGACAGGTGATATCTGTAAATAGTATGAAGTTTTATAAAATAGTCTCATGGGATGGTGGAGATGCACAAGCCCAATTTCCACAAACTCTCTCAGATTCTGTTTATCTGTTAATATTCTAAATTTGCCCTCATTTTTGAAAGACAGTCTTGCTGGATATAAATCTTTGGCTGGAAGTTTTTCCCTTGCAGTATCTTAAATATATCATACTACTGTCTTCTTGCCTCCATGGTTTCTGGTGAGAAATCAGCACTTAATCTTATTGGAGATATCCCTTATATGTTATGCATTGCTTTTGTCTTGCTTCTCTCAAAATACTCACTTTGTCTTTGGCATTTGACTTTCTTTTTTTTTTTTTTTTTTTTTTTTTTTTTTTTTTTTTTTTTTTTTTAAAGATTTATTTATTTTATTACATATCTCCCCTTCCCCCCCGTTGCGGCGACGCGCCGAGACTTGGTCACTGCGCAGGCGCGGCTTTCCCTGCTTGTGGGCGGCTTCTGCTTCCATCACGGCCGGCTCCAGTTCACTGGTGGCTGGCTGTGCTCGATTTGCAGGCGACCTGCCCTGCCCGTGGCGGCTTTTGCCTGTCCGTGGCAGCTTTTTGCCCTGCCCACGGCGGCTCCGGCCCGCCCATGGCGGCTTCCACTCTCAAGGCGGTCTGCCCGCTAGGAGAGGTCCCCGGGAACCGAACCCAGGGCCTCCCATGTGGTTTCCCAGCGAGCTCTTT
>PVKH010006881.1:7493-20761 GCA_004027955.1 Chaetophractus vellerosus | reverse complement strand
CCTCCAGCCACATTCTCTCCACCATTCTCCTCCTGTCACTTATCCTTCCCCCTCACTTTTGGATTGCCCCCAGCAACTCCAAAAGGTCTCACTAAGATATTAAAAGCAAGTCAGGTCTCTCTAGCTTGTACTCCCATATTCACCCCAATACTTGAAAGCCCTTTATTTACCAGGATCAGCCTTCCTTTGAGGCAGTTATTAATAAATTCAACAATATTTATTGAATGGCAACTATGTGCCAGGCAGTCTTCTTGTTGTAATTATCAAATTCTGCCCACTATTACATTAGCACTGAGTGTAATAATTGTCAAATTTTCTAGCACAATGCTGAAATAGGTTGGCAGTCAATAGATGTCAATTTATTATATACTTTTGCTGCAAAAATTGGAAATGTATTAACATATTAGAAGAAAGGAATAAAGGGTACAACCTCCAGAAATATTAAGCTTTGCAACTCTTTGTTAATCTATTCCTCTTAATTACACGTCTTATTCTACCCTCAAAGCTACTTCTTCAATCTTAATATTTAGACCCTCAGATATGTGTAAATAGTGATGTAATCCACTATTATTTTAGCAACATTACAGATAAGTCATTGCATTTTTTTAAATTAACACAAGCATATCTTTCCATTGACCCTGCAAATTTTCGTTGCTGTCATAAATTCCCTAGCTTGTATATTATGGGCACTCAGTAAACATGCACTTAAAACACTTTTTGGTGACAATGACTGAAGAGAAAATAAAATGAGTGTGCTAGCTGTGGGGAAAGATATATTTTGGCTCATTTTGTTTCATTATCAATAATTCTTTGAGTTTTTCCTATAAATTCTTTGGTCATCTTTGTGAATGCATTGAGGAAGGTTTCCCTGAGGTAAGGTGCTTGGGGTAGAGTAGTAAGTGCCTGCTGTTCTCTGTGGTTGTTTTTCCACACTTGGGCACAGTGTTGTGATTTATCCATTCTCTCTCTCTTACCTGCCCACTGCTTTTTTTTCCTATGGCCACTCTTCTAGGCCAGACCACCACTATCTAATCTGTAACAGTGCCATAGCCTAACAAGCTGGTCCTCCACAATCCTTTCATTTCAGTCCATGTCGTTTAGTAGAATGCATATCTGATTTTTAGTTCCCTTTCCACTAACCCTGTTTAAATTTTACTTTTGCCATTAAAATAAAGTCCAAACTTAGACTCGCAATGTTTTTCCTGATCTGGGCCCTGTTTGCGACTCTGGTCTCAACTCGGATAACCGCTTCCCAAATTCTTCTCTATCCACCCAGAATTCTACTCAATTGTTTAGCCATCCCGTTCTTTCTCACACTTTTGGTTCTTTGCAGAGGCTTCTTTGTTTGTTGGAACCTGTATCCTCACCTCTCTATCTCCTTGTTCTTTAAGTAACTTTTATTCATATTGACATATTCAGACACTATTTCCATGAAATGACACTCCCTACTGTCTCTCTCCATAAGTAGGAGTCGTCTTTCATCAGTCCCCATAATAAAGCATTTGTAGTAGTTTGAGACTGTATGTACCCCAGAAAATCATGTTCTTAAAGCTGGTCCATTCCTGTGGATGTGAACCTATTGTGGGGGGCTTTGGATTAGGGTACTTCAGTTCAGAGCCTTTTGATTAGGTTACTTCAGTAAGGTGTGCCCCTGGGTGGGTCTTAATCCTCTTAATGGAGTCCTTTATAAATCGGATGAATAAGGAGGGGGAAAAAAGGCACAGAAAGAGAGAAAGAGAGCCACAGATGCAAGAAGCTGAAGGCAGGGAAGCCCAAGGGAAGGGAGACTCCAGCAAATGTTCACATGTCTCTTGCCATATAACAGAGGAGTCCAGGATCACTGGTAGCCAGTGTTCAAGGAGAAAGCATCGCCTAATGCTTGATTTGGGCATTTTTCTCAGCCTTGGAACTATAAGCTTGTAAGTTAATGAATTCCATTGTAAAAGCCAACCTATTTCGGGTATATTGCATTTCGGCAACATAGCATACTAAAACAGTATCCATCACCTAAAATGGCACATAATACACTCTATGGGTTATTTACTTTTTTTATCTCCTTAGACTCTGAGATTGTTGTTTTCATCACTTTCTCTGTTTTAACAGCCAGATGTAGGTATAATGCATGGTGAATATCAGGCCTATGCTCAAAATTAAGCACTGAATTATTAAGTGCTATACATAACTTGGAGAATTTGTTTCTTTATTGGTATGCAAAAATGATTGGGAAGAATGCATACAATTGTGAATACCTGTTATGTTCAAAGCAGTGTGCTGGGTACTTTGTATATGTCACTTTGTTTAATCCTTAAAGCCCTTTGAGCCTTTGAAAAGCATAGTATGCTCAAGGACATAAAATAGTAAGTGGCACAGCCAGGAGTCAAAGCTTGGCCTTTTTGACTACAATATTTATGTTCTTTTCCTCAGTCACATTGCTTTTGAAAGTCTGTGAAAGCTCTGTTGCTGACTGCTATCCATCTTTTTGGCTGAATTGAAGAATATGTATCAAAGAGCCTTGTAAACGGTAAACATTCTACATAGGTGCAATGATCTATACAGAAACTCAATACAAATGTATTGGATGAATTGCTAAGTGACTATACACTGTTATTACTGTAACTAGTGTTAGATAGAAAGGAAGAATACTTATTCTTTTCATACATAGGTGTAACATTACCTAGTATGTATTATTTATTGATGGGTGTTCTGTTACCAAGTACGTTTAGTAAACAATGAGTTAACTTAGATTGGGTAGCAGAGATTGGAGACAGGAAAAAATGTTTCTTGATTGGCTCAAGTGTAAACTGGGGTTGGTGCCTTCTGTTGGTGTCAGATGTCCAAAAGCAATTCTGTCTCTCATGGAGCACTATTTTGGGCTCTTGGAATTCTCCCAACTGGGAATCCTGGCTGCCGTTCCCTGGTTGTATGAGACCTCTTGTAGCAGGCTGCTTAAGAAACCCTCACCTTTGTCAGCTTGCCACCATCTTTACTTTGCTACTATGGGTCACTCAAATGACAAATTCTCACTGTAGACTTTCCTAGGCGTGAGACAGTTATCAGCATATAAATCCCTTCCTTAATTTTAAGAGACATATGTCAAGTTTTCTGAGCTTCTTGAAGCTTCCCAACTGGAGGTAAGGTAAAAGAGAAATCTCTCTCTCTCTCTCTCTCTCTCTCTCTCTCTCTCTCTCTGTCTCTCTCCCCTGCTCTCTCTCTGTGCTTGTTTGTGTGTGTAAAAAATGCATAGTCCAGTGAAATGTCATATTCCCAGTTGTGGCAGTTTAATATTATTAATGAATTCCACGAAGAGATATTTGATTATGTTTGTAAACTGGTCTGTTCCTCTGGGCATGATACCCCTTTGATTGTATTAAATTCAGAGATTTCATTTTTACTTCATTAAATCAAGATTAGGGTTTTGATTCAACCAGATCATTAGTGACTCCGAGTTGAGTCCCTGCCCCCTTGGTGGGCTATATAAATGGACGCTCAATCAAGAACACAGAAGTAGATACATGGAGAAGAACACAGAGGAAGAGAGACAGCTCCATAGACATGGCAGAGGCCCTGGGAAGAGAGATGAGCCTGATAGTCTACAGCTGACCTTGTGAAGCGACCAGAGCAGCTGAGCCAGGAAAGAAATGAGCCCTCCAGCCTCCAGGTGAGATCTGAAGAACCTGGGCCCACAGAGCCTTAAGAGGAAGAGTAAGGCTGAACCCTCGCAAACATCACCTGTGTCTTGCTTCAACACGTAGCCACAGAGTTTGGTGAGGAAGTAACTTTGAGTTGGACTCTTTAGGGCCTTGTAACTGTAAGCTTTTACTCCAAATAAATACCTTTTATAAAAATCAACAGATTTCTGGTACTTAGCATCAGCACCCCTTTGGCTGACCAATACACTGGTGAGGGTTTATTTATGACATTGACTTGGCTGATAGTTTAATTTCTATGTAGTGGAAAATATGATTTTATGGAATCTTGAATGCAGTGCCTAGGATTGTCTTAAGTCCATATATAAGCAATATGGTATGCGGCATATATGTTCATTTCTGCTAGTAATCATGTTGTTATATTTGATCAGGATGGCACAGTTCTTGCACATGAACCTGCCTACTATCTACATGTAGTTTTTCACGTAAATCTGTTTTTTGGATTTGTATCCCTGGCATCTTCTACATTAAGATTTATAAATATAAATTATATCTGTTTTTATAACAAAGCTTGAGTTCTTTAGAACAAAAGTACTGCTTATTATTAAACATAATAATGTAAATTTCTCAAGGAAAAGAATGATTAAATGTTTACTAAAATAATGATTAAGTCATGTTAATCAATGACCAAAATCTATAAATTGATAAATCAAGAGATCATCTCTTAGCCCACTAGATTAAAATGAGAAAAAGGTAAAAGTCTATTTACTGCTCTCCTCTAATAAACGTTAAAATATTATTATTAGCCTGCCTTATTCAACTAGAAATGCATTATTTTCTGTGACTTTATTATTATTCAGGTAAATAAAAAGTTACATGCCATTAATTTCAGCTAATTTATTTTATTTTATTTTATTATTTTTTTATCAGCTGATTTCTTTTATGAAGGAGCACCATACCCTTCTCAATAAGTATGTTGCATATTGTAGTTCAAATATGTTGTTGAGTTTGAAAATATATTACTATTATAAATTTAGAAAATTAGGAAAATTAGAAATTCTTATGTGAATTATAAAAATGGATTGTTTCCAAAGGAAGAATATTCCATGCTCAATGATTGGAAGACTCAATATCACTAAGATTTCAATTCTACCCACATTGATATTCAGATTCAATGCAATCCCAATAATAATTCCACCAACATTTTTAAACAAATGGAAAACACAATTATCAAATTTATTTGGAAGGGTAAGGGGCCCCAAATAGCCAGAAACATCTTAAAAAGGAAAGTGAAGGTGGAGGACTCTTACTCCTGGACTTTATATTACCTAGCTACAGTGGTGAAAACAGCTTGGTACTGGAATAATGATAGCTATGTAGACCAATGGAACTGAATTGATGGTTCAGAAACAGACCCTCACATCTATAGTCAAGTGATTTTTTAATAGCTTGTCAAACCCACCCAGGGGAGGCAGAACAGTCCATTCAACAAATGGTGCTGGGACAACTAGATATTCATAGCAAAAAAAAAGAAAGAGGACCCCTATCTCACAGCTTATACAAGATCTAAATTTAAAAACCAACCATAAAGCTCATAGAAGAAAATGTAGGAAAATATCTTCAAGACCTGGAGGTAGGTGGTACATTCTTAAACCTTACACTGAAAGCGCATCAATGAAAGAAAACATGGATAAATGAGACCTCCTCAAACTTAAACACTTTTGTGATTCAGAGGACTTCATTAAGAAGGTGAAAAAGCCTGCTAAGTGGGCAAAAATATCTGGAAGCCACATATCCTATAAGGGTTTGATTTCTATTCTATGTAAAGAGATCATACAACTCAACAATAAAAGAGCAAGCAATCCAATTAAAAATTGGGCAAAAGATTTTAATAGACATTTTTCCAAAGAGGAAATACAAATGGCTAAAAAACACATGAAAAAAATGTTCCATATCACTAACTATTAGGGAAATGCAGATCAAAACAACAATGAGATATCTTCTCATAGCACATAGAATGACCATTATACATAAAAAACAGACAGTAATAAGTGCTGGAGAGGATGTGGAGAATTCACTATTAATGGGAATGTGAAATGGTGCATCCTCTGTGGAAGACAGTGCTGTGGTTCCTCAGCAAGCTAAATGTAGAACTGCCATATGACCCAGCAATTCCTCCACTAGGAATATATCCAGACGAACTGAAAACTGTGGCATGAACAGAATTCTGCACACTGATGTTCATAGCAGCATTATTCACAATTGCCAAAAGATGGAAACAACCCAAATGTCCATCAACCAAAGAATGTATAAACAAAATGTAATATATACATATGATGGAATACTATGTTACAGTAAGAAGAAATGAAATTTGGACACATATGATAACATAGATGAATCTTGAAGACATTATGCTAAGTGAGGTAAGCCAGACACAAAAGGACAAATATTGCATGGCCTCATTAATATGAACTAAATACGAAGAATAAATACATGGAGTTAAAACCTAGAGTATAGGTTATTAGGAGATAAGAGGAGGACTGAGAAGGACTATGATGCTTAATATATGTAGAAGTTTTAATTAACTTGACTGTAAAAGTGTGGAAATTGAGTTGATGGTAACACACTATAGTGAGTAGCAGCTGGTTTATAAATGGGATTGTGGCTGAAAAGGGTAGTCTAGGCATGTAAATGTCACTTGAAACAAAGCTAGAGAATAATCTAGGGACTGAATAACACAGTGACCCCAGAGGTGGATGAGAATTGTGGTTGATGGTACAGATGCAAGAGTGTCCTTCTGTGAGCTAAGGTGGATATATGTCACTATTGCGGCGTGATGGGAATGTGGAGAAACATGGGAAAAACACAATTGTGTGACCTATGGACTATGGTTAACAGCAATACTGTAATATTCTTGCATCAATGACAAAGATGTTCTGTGTCGATAATGAGGGGGTGGGTTATGGAAAAAGTTTTGCAAATATATGCTCTGGACCATGGTTGGTGGTAATAGTCTGATGATATTGTCTTATAATCTGTAACAAATGTTCCACCATGGTGTGGTGTGTTGGTGAAGGGTGTTGTATGGGAATTCTACACTTGTGCATGACTGTTTTGTAAGTTCACAACCTCTGTAATAATAAATAAATAAATAAATAAATAAATAGTGTGGTTGGGGAAAAATACTCCGAATGTAAGATATGGACTATAGTTAATAGTAATATTTTGACAATGCTCTTGCGTAGTTTGTAACAAATGTTTCACAACAATGCAAGGTGTTGGTGGGGGGTGATGTATGGGACCCTTGTATGACATTGTGCATGTTTACTTTGTAAGTTCATAACTTTTACTATACACTTATTTTTTTTTGTTACGTATCCCCCCCTTTCTGCTTGTTCTTGCTGTGTTCATTTTTGCATTCTTCTGTGTCTGCTTTGTCTCCCTCTGTTGCGGCAACGCGCAGTCAGCTCACCACGCAGGCAGCTTGCCCCGCTCGCGGGCGGCTCTGCTCTGCTCATGGGCGGCTCTGCTCTGTTCGCGGGCGACTTGCCCTGCCTGTGGCGGCTTTGCCCTGCCCGTGGCGGCTTTTTGCCCTGCCCACGGCAGCTCTGCCCCACCCATGGCGGCTTGCCCTCTCAAGGTGGTCTGCCCACTCAGAGACTCCCCAGGAACCGAACCCAGGGCCTCCCATGTAGGGAAATGGCGCCCTATCCACTGGGCTACAGCCGACCCCTACACTTATTTTTTATGTATGTTCATGTATGAATGATATACTTCAATAAAATTTTAAAAATGGATTGTTTCATTAATTTCACTTTTGTTTATTTAAGTTTTATGTTAGAAGATCTTTTAACAATTTTATTTACCCCCAAGATTCTTCTAAATTTTCCTTCTTTGGAAAAACAAAAGCCATAGTTCAATTCCCAGTGGGACAAAGAATGTAAAAAAGGGGAAAAATTATTATTACCCTATGTAAGTATATTTGAACTTCTTCTCAGTAAACCAAGATTTTATACATTGCTTCCAGAGTAATTGAAGTTACCCTAAGAATAACATTGACAAAACCCCTTTATTTAGTGTGTAGAAATGAAACAACAGTATCGTGTGCACCCAGGGCAGGCAGGTGTGGTAATAGTAGCAGTGGTGATCGTAGTAGTAGAAATAGTAGTAATAGTTATTGGTATTATATTTGTAGCAGTAATAATGGATTTTGGTCCCAGGCTCCAATTTCTTTGATCCTGGAACTGAGACATAATTACTGTTTTTAATTATTAGTATCACAATATCTCTATGTGAAGACTTGGTAGTTTTTCAAAATACCATCAAATTTATTACTTAGTCATATATAGAATAATTAAATATTAGGTTTGCACACCAAGGATGTGTGATATAGTTGAGAATTTACTTCCAACTCTAAAACTCAGTGTAAATTTTCCAGGAACTGCAACAAATGCATTTTTTAATATGTCTTTTTCTTTTTTTTATGTATAAAGGAGTATAGAAATTTCAGCTTTAGGGGTAATCAAGAACACAAGTGTTGACATGCAAAACCATCATGTACTATACTTTTTTTTTGAGAATAATGCCAATGCCTGCTTGAATGGGATTGGGCACACAGGTTTAAAACTTTCAAACCTCAAATATATAAATTACTACCTTTAGGTCTGACTCACATCTAAACTACATGTTTCTGTAAGCTCTTAATTTAAGGTCAATTACACGTCCCCAGTTATAGGGTAAATTATGACTATTTGTCTGCATAATATGTTTGTGGACTCCTTGTATTTCTTTCTTAATTACCATTTATTGGATTAAAGGAAATGATACCATTTTCCTTATCAGTACCTGAAAGAACCCTATGCTCTCACTTCGGATATTTCTTAAACGTTAGATCCCAGGAGATTCTGAAAGACTGTGCTCTTGTGTTCAAGCCTGGCAAGTTCCTTTTAACTGAGACAGTGGTTTGTAACACTGAATATAAATTACATGAAATGATTTCCTTAGGCCAAATTGATTTGCATGACTATTCTGTCAGTATTATAACATAAATTAAAACAAAATCTGGAACTTTTGCTATTTCCATAAATGATACAATACCCAAATCTCCAATATATGCTATAGGCTTTAAATGGTAATCTATTTATCTTGGAACAATTTAAAAATCAAATCCATCTAAAGACAGCAAACTCAATAAAAGTAAATAAATTAGAATGTGTTCAGTTAATTAAAAGAAGAGTAGAACTAGATTTTGTTCTATTTTTGCTTAATATGCTTGTTCATGTTTTATCAATTTTTTTTATAAGGGGTACTATTTCAAATATTTAAAGTATATTTTGGACAAGTATGTTTCTCCTGTATCAATATAATTGTTTTTATATATAATTAATCTTATTTTCAAAAGTATGCACTAATTTATGATGATATTATGATATTAATGCAACTTCTATGCCCAATGAAATAAATAATTAAATGGAAGGTGGCACATTAATCATGAGGCAACTATGCATTTCCTTTATTGAATTTTTCAGTTTTATTAGGTGCATACAGCAGTTTGGAGGATATGATGATGTATTTATATTTTGGTGACCTTCAATGCATTCTCTATTCAACAAATGTAAAGTGAATGCTCTCGATGTGCTGGCTTCAATAGATGTAACAGTCAAAAAGAAGCAGAACTTGTTCTTTAGGAGGTAAAGTTTGAAAAAATAACATGTATTACAATTAGAGAGATAAGGCTATTATATGGAAACCCTAAGGAGTTAGGCAGGCACAGGTCTTGGAGGTCCTGAAAAGCTTTCCAGAAGTGGTTAACACCCACGCTGAGTCCTAATATAAAGTTACTTCATTATTTTCTGATGGGCGACTAGCATGATAAAAGTGGGAAGTATACACAGTGGTGGAGGGGTCAGATTCTGAACTCAAGCCATCACCTCCCAGCTGTGTGACTTTGCATTAGCGATTTAAATCCTCTCTTCTCTATTTTCCACATTTGTAGAAAGTGGATAATAATTGCTACGGTCACAATTGATGGTTGCTTCCCTAACATGCTGTTGGAATATCGCTGGAAAAGTTTTCCTCACTATTAAAATAGAAAAAGAACAGATGGTCCCACTTCTTCCTTTGACTGTTTCCATGTTTGATGGTATTGCCTGGAATTGCTGCAATTATCTGGCAACCATGAAGGAAAAGCTGATTTTTTTTGAAGATGTAGAGCAGAAGATGCAGCGTTGGAAAGAACTGGGCACCCTCAGAGATAGTGCTTATCCACAGAATAATTCAGTCTTGGAACCATTCTGTCTTGGACATTTTGTTATGTAAAATAATATACTTCCTTCTTAAGTCAAACAATGTGGGGTTGTCTATACATTTTCTCTAGAGAAATTAGCTGTTATTATTACCATTGTTGATTAAAAGGCAGAGCCATTTAAGTTAGAAATTTTGCCTTTTGTGTTTTTGGCTATCAAAATGAGTCCCCAAAAGCCTATTAGAAATGATATCTGCTGTTCATTATATGTGTGTGTATATATATATGCATATAAATTATATAATATACAAGATGTGCTAAAATAATATATTATATAATACAAAGTTTTAAACTTTATATTAAAATTTCTGGCTTAAAACTGTCAGAAAAAATGCGATAATTTGAAGACAGGTGGTCATGCTTACTATATTGGAAACATCCTGGACTAGGAATCGGAGTGCTTGAGGTTTAGCCCAGGCCTGGCACCTATCCTGTAGGGTTATGATTCACTCAAGTGAAATAATTGATGCAAAGGGATTTGGGGAACTGTTGATGCATAAAAATGTTAAATTCTATTCAAAGACAGACTATCTCAGAGTAAGCCTTTAAGTGTATTGGAGAATCCTTTCTAGAAGTTAATGTGCTATATAAGCATCATGTTTGTGACATCCATTTTTGAATTTAATATTCAGAATATTCATAGGTTTTCATTGTTTTGGGCCCTCTTATTCTGCTTGGGCTTTTTGATTGGTTTAAAAATATTTCTGCCTAAAGTTTTAATCTGTATATTTGTATTGGATTTTCTAGCTAATTGAAAAAACGAAGGGTAAGAAATCACTGCAGTTGTCTTTAGAATTTGGAGTAGACATATTCTGGATATTGATAGGAGTCAAGCATGCTCTCACAATAAATCAAATATGAACTATAAAACGTATCAGCATAAAATACTGAGGAATGGACTTTAAGTTTCTGCTTGCTTTTCAAGTGGTCAGACATCCTTCTTGCTTGTCCAAGGATGCTTTCTAGAGGTAGTGTTTGAAATTTCGGAGTAGATGCATATGAAGATCACAGTTAGTATGGGGCCATTGATGAAAAGTGCATTTCTTCGTTGACGTAGGGTGTTTTGCTCTTTTGCTCTTTGACTGCCACAGCTATGTTTGTTTTTGAAATCAAATTAACTCCTAAGATTTTCTTCTTCTGAACAGGGTTGAGAGATATAGGATGGATTTTAAGAGTTGGCCTGAGGATTTTTCATACCGCATCCTTGCATTTAGTCTCTCCTCTAGTTCCATCATACAGAATAGAAACTCTTTTTGCTTTCTAGATTTCTTGTTGATGTTAAATAAAATTCACAAAAAATATTTTCACACCCTGCAGAAGAGTTAATTCTAACATTATATTCTTAACATGAATTTTCCAAACTCTTTAGTTTCCAAAGGGAGATATCTAACTCACATTTGTAAAATTTCCACTGCCTTCAAATTTGGCTTCCAGATTATCTGTGGGAAGCTGAGCGTGAGCTCCTTGGAATCCACATAGAGAGGTGTCAGTTGAGCTATTTGTCAGAATAAGACTAATACCTAGCCTTTACCAAAGTATGTGAGAAATTGTTTTCATGCACGAGTTCATTCCCTCACTCTCAAAAGCTTCTGTGCACATTGTTCCAGTAATTGAATGTTAACTTCCTTATTTGTGCATATAAGTGTGGATTTTGAATATTCAAAATTAGAGGCTGGCTGTTACAGTTACCCATCATGCTTCACTGCACGGTCCCCCAGGGAAAGTGGAACATTGGCTGCAATATGTGAAAATGTGGGCTCCAGAAGCAAGGTCAATTCTCAGTAACCTCTGCTTGTCACTGATAGTAAAAGAACCATGAGGTTTCCAATTAAACACCAACTGAATTTAAATCTGCTTCCCCAGGTTTTGGGGACTACTGTTCCTGCCTGGAGCACACAATACTCTCTTTCACTGATGGAAAAAAGGGAATGAAGTGGTGAAAGTCCTGTGTAGGGCAATAGACGCTGTGGAGCCCATTTACCTACCTCGTTCCTTCGGATGTGTGCTGATATTTAGCATCTGAACTCTTAAAGCCATGGCACAAATGGGTGCCAAAAAAATAAATCATCACCCATTTTTAAAAATCCACCATCTCTAAAATGAAGAATAAATATAGACTGTTGTCTGAATGACTCAGTTGTTCAAGGGCATTTCATCTTAAATTATAAGATGTGCATTTCCCCACACATTCCAAGAGATAATAAATAATGTGTAAACCCATCCACATTTAAAATTTAGTAATTGCATTCTTTATTAAGTTGGGGGAAGAACCTCAAATATGTGCCATTTATCATTGTACATAGCTTCAAAAATTGGTTGTCCTTTCATCCAATTAATTTGCTTTGACATAATGTTGATAAAGACCCAAGGAGAAAATTGAGATTCTTATATCAGGAAGAAGGAAATAATCAAATATTGCTTTTATATCTTCACTAGAGATTTGTTATTTGCCAAATGGTCAAGTTTAGTTTGAAAAATAAGATGGCCCTATAATCCTGATATATTAGAATGCACACAAGCAGTACAATTTATTGTATTACAAAGCCTGAATCATTTCAATAATAATTTGAAGGACAAAAATTTTTCCCCATTTTTCCACCCTCAACTGCCATTTCTGTTTTCTGCTTTTATTCCCTAATTTTTCATTTCCTTTTGTCTCCAGTATTTTATTCTCTTTTTTTATTTTCCCAAAAACTTCAATTATTTAGTAAAATTTCAGATTCATCTAAGAAGAATGTAGTTTTGATTTGGACCTCTTTCTTGCATCTGTATACAGCGTTATCATTGATCATACTGTTCTTACAGGAAACAGCTACACATTCCTGATACTTCAGTTAGGATACTTTTCATTTCCAGAGGAAGAGGCTCCCTTTTCCTATTTCCAGGCAAAACCCTCTTTACTATTCCCTACCACCTATTTTGGGATTTTACAACTTTAACTGTTTTCCTGCTTCCCAAACTTTTCAGTGTTCTCCTCTCCATTAGGAGTGTTTTTACTCCCTTCAAACAAAACAGAAGTCCTGGTTTTGAAAAATGCTCTGGCTTGATGTTCCTGCTCCCTGAAACCACTTAGTTTATTTACTTATTTTATGAGTGCTTTCTGGCACACTTTCCAAATGAGTGATGCTTTCTACATCCATTTTGTTGGCATTCCACCATGAACCAATAAAAATGGGCTTCCTTCCTTCTCATCTGTGTTCCAAAAGTCATTCTCAAAGGTTGCCAGGGTACCTGAGATATCAAGTCAATTTCCCCTTTTCTCTAATCCTGAGGAGTCTACCTGTGGTATGTTGAATCAGGTACCCCGGGCCGGTATG